>VWPW01002689.1:0-47680 GCA_013389825.1 Crypturellus undulatus | reverse complement strand
GACCACCACCACCCATGATCACCACCACCACCCATGACCACCACCACCACCACCACCCATGACCACCACCACCACGCTGGGGCCGGGCGCAGGTGCGCGGCGGGGCCGGCGGGAGGGAGACGGCCGAGCTGCCCCCGAGCCCCCCGGGCTGCGCCGGGGTATCCGCCCTGGTGGCCCGCCGGGGCGGCGAGCCCGGCCCGGGCAGGGGCGAGCTGTGGCCTTCTTCCCGCAGAAGCGCGTTTATAACACTTTAAATGAACCAAGGTGCCCGTATGGCAGCTTTTCAAACCACAAGAGTTAGGAAAGTTTCCAAACACCCTCATAAGCCCCGTGATCCCCTCCCTGTGCCCCCCAAGCGCGTGTTGGTGTGAGCGGGCCCTCAAGGTAAGATGGCAGCGGCCTCGAAGCGGTGCGAGGAGGCCTCAAAAAGCAGAGGGAAAAGCGGCCATTGCGGCTTTTATTTCATTTTTGTTTATTTATTTATTTTGGGGTGTGTTTGGGCAGAGAGATGTGCTGATTCCCGCTTGGGCTTGTGGAAGTGCCTCGCCTGGGGGTGAGTGCCCCCAAAGAGTTTATTTTATTTTGGGGGCTGATGCCCCTTGCCTGCTACGTAAAAAGAAGAAAAAAAGCTGGAGAGAGGGATGCTGGTGTATTTGTTTTCATGTGCTTCCATATTAAAAGGTCGACTGGATTAGCTAGGGGCCAGAAACACCTCGTTGGCTTCAGCGGGTGCGAGCGCCCGGGTTGTGCGATTCCTCCTGTATTTCCACACAAGACCCAAATGCGACTTCTTGGTGCTCGGAGGCGACCTCTCGTCTTGATTACATTAACGAGGGATCCTCAGGGTGTCCTCGTGTTCAGCCTTTTGTGGCAGCGAGGGAGGGAGAATCGCTGGAAACAAGTGGGTTTGTGCTTAAAAGTTTAATTTCCAGAGCGCGCAGTTCTCGATTTGCTGCTGCTGGCCTGGATTTCCCTGTGGATTTCTCTTGCCGATGTGAACTTTGGGTTCTCAGGAGTTTTATATACCTAAAATATACAAAGAGTAACACCCCCTCTTCCTGCCCCTGTTTATTGTTTTGTCCCCGAGTGAAGTTTGGTGAGAAAAGGCAGCGAGTGGCCGGGAGGATATTGCCTAGAGCAGGAGTTGTGGATCCCCCATCAGAGGGAACAAGGAGCAAAGCAAGCAGATTAAATGGGTGAAAATGGGCAGAAAAGCTGGAGCGTTTTCCAGGGTGGAAAAAAATGCCCTGAGGAATCCTTATCTCCATCTCCCAAACAACAGCTTTCATAAACCGGGAAGCTCCAACACCTTCCTTGCTTTGGTTACTGTGTATTTATGGTGGGGAAATGCCCAGAATGTTTCCTTTTTGTGCCTGACAACAGCTGGGGCCTTTCTGAGGACTGTAAAATCAGCATATTTCTAAATTCATATAATAATAACATAAAAAAAGTGTAAATATGATGCACTAGGGCCCGCTCTTCTCTCGTCCGCAGTGATGTGTGGTCTGGCCTTGACTTGGGCGAGATAAGGGCTGTGACGCCTCGTTGTTTGTAGGAAATGTTAACTAAGATGAAAAATGGCGTGTTTACATGAGTTAACAAACTTCAAAAAATGCTTTGAATATGAAATTGGGAAATCTGCCAAAACCTCACGGATTCATTTTTTGGGGAGGGGGAAGGGAAAGCATTCTGTGAGTCATATTTAAGAGCTCTTTATTATTTATTTAAACATATTTGGTTGCATAGCCTCGGGGAAAGTGCAACGCATGTACAAGGGATTTAACTAAATCCCTTCAACAGCTAAATTGCTTCTTTGGGGGCAAATGAGCCGGTCTTTTTATGGACTGTAGCGGTGTGTTTTTAAGTGATCAAAAAATAAAGTAGAAATATTTGGGAAGGCATTTTAGTGTTTTGCGTATCTGCCTAAATATCAGCGGAGTGCTTTGAGAACTGTATTTGCGCGGGGCTTGTGCGAGGCTCTCCCTGCGCGCTCAGCCTCTGAGCAGGGCCCGCGGTGCGGAACGGCTCCCTGCGGTTATTAGGGCAGGACAAAGATTTTTCCGGGATTGGCTTCCTTCAAAGAGAAGGGGCCAAAATAATCAGTTGGACAAGGCTGTTAAAGCGGTGTCTCTGTTTGGTGACTTGGGCTCTTGCCTGACTCGTGACGGAAAGATGAAGCTGCAGTTTTGGTTACTTTCACTTGACTTCTTGTTGCTGCCCTGAATTTCTGCTGCTTCCACGTACCAGTTTTGGCAGGGGAACATGATACAGGAGGTCGTTAAACAAAGTTCCCCTGAAACTTTGCTGCTGCTGGTATGCAGAACAGAAGTAAAAGCATTCCAGAAGGCTAACAAACAGATGCTTAACAAGTTAATTTCCACATTTTATTTTTTTTTTAAATCGTATTGCATATCCATAAATTTGCTTTCTAGAGCATTAACTTTTCTCCTCTGCTCTGTGTCACCTGGTGAATGCTCCTGGTAGGATATTTCTAAGCACATCAGCAAGAAACGAAGTCTGAGCCTTTTTGGCAAGAGCCCCTTGTGACCACGAGAAGCAAAATAATGAGCCCAGCGCAGCTTGCAAGTACTTCCTATCAAGTAATTCCTTTCCCTTCGTGCGAGCATCTGTAGGAGGTGACTTTATCCCCGGAAAGGAGGTGGTTGCGAGTCCGAGAGTTGCTTGGAACGTGGCTGCGGATGCCCAGAGTCAGGCTGGGGCCCTTCGGAGGTGCTGCTGGCCGGCCGCTCCGGGCAGGCGGCGGGTGCAGGATTTACATTTGGAAACGTTCCCGCAGTCCCTGGTTTCCTAGGAAACCGGGGCCTGAGCGTGGATGGCCCAACTCGGTGCCGTGGCTGCAAAGTGCATCCGCAGGAACCGGGCTCCCCGACCTGGGGAAATGGCCAAGCGGCACTCAGGACGTGCAGGCCGTGCTTATCTGCTGGGAGCCCTCCCGAGGCGCCGCGTTCCTGAGGAAGGGCCCCCATCGCCCTGCAGCTCCTTGTTCATTCCCTGTTTTTCCACTTCGGAGCTGTTTCTGTCTGAAAACTCCTCTGGATTCGATGCGTGAGCATATTGGTTGGAGGTGTTGGGAAAGCCTTGGGCCAGCTCTCTGCAACGTAGGCTTAAAGG
Organism: Crypturellus undulatus; assembly: GCA_013389825.1. NCBI lineage: Eukaryota > Metazoa > Chordata > Aves > Tinamiformes > Tinamidae > Crypturellus > Crypturellus undulatus. The sequence continues at coordinate 44,548 of VWPW01002689.1, read as the reverse complement.
AGATGAGGAAAAACACCCCGCCAGGCCTGGCTTGTTCCGTTATTTAATATTCCTTCGGTGGGGCAATCTGAGCAGATAGAAGAAATCACTCTGACGCTGTCTGAGGAGCCTGGAAATGAAGTGATCGTCCAAGAAATACCCACGTATTTTTAGTTAAACGATATTTTAGTGTTCGAGGCAAATAAGTAATGACAGCTGTGTATGTGCGTGCCTATATTTATCTGTGCGTCCGTGAGTATTACAAGAGCATAAATACACTCCACGACTGGCTTTTGGGAAAATACAAAGTGACTCAGCCTTAATATTGGTAGCATATAGAGGATATATTTCCCAGTTCGCTTGGACACGGGGAATGTAGAAATGCTCTTGGCTTTGGCTGTTTCGGCCGTCGGTGTAATCCAGACTCGGTAGCAAGTGCAGAAGTAACCAGCGACACACGGCAAAAACTTGAGGCGTTCGTCACTTCCCTGTCCCTGACGCCCTGGTGTCCCTTGGTCTCCAAGACTGCTGTTTAAGTCAGGTATTTCTTAGCTGCCTGAATGATTTTCTTCCCCTTGTGCATTCTTGCATATATTTTTAAACCCTCCTATTAATTGCACGAAGGGGAGGACTGATGTCCTGCTTATCAGGCACTTGATTGCTTCTTATTTTCCCTGTTGTGCACTAGCTATAAGCGTCTCCTCGTCTTTCCTCTATTACAAATCAAAGCAACACGAACTTATCTTTATTTGGTTTTTATTTATTTTTTTCCAAAGCAAAAAAGATTTTGGAGGCAGGTTGTGGGCAGGTTGTGTTGTAAATTGGAGTCGTGTTGATAGATTCTTGGACAGGCCTTGTAAGGCTTACATTCCAGTTCCCCAATAGTACCTAGATTGTATTATTTTTAAGTTACTTTTCGAGAAACTTAGCATTGAATAAAAGATATCCTAGGGAAAGAATATCCCATGCTCTTCCCAAGTGGATTTTTTTACCCATTTAATTTAAGCACCGTGATACTGATACCCCCCAAAAGCCGTAACTTGGTGTTAGGCTCTGCAGCTCCTTCAGAGTTGTCCCTGAATCTCCGCTTGACTTCTTGATACAAAATGTGAGATGTGGGAGGGCTCTCAGAAGACCCCCANGCTTGACTTCTTGATACAAAATGTGAGAGGGCTCTCAGAAGACCCCCGAAATCTCATTTTTGGGCTGTTTTTATTGACAGTACGGACATGGCTCAGACATCGCCGTCGAAGGCTCCCAGACTGTTTTCTCAAGATTACTCTGCAGACTCAAGTGCACTTTCCTCCGGTGCATATACTGCAAATAAAAGCCAGCTACTCCAGCAAATTAGTGTGAAAACACTGGGAAAATAAATGCAGAATAGATATGTTTTTTTTTTTCCCCTGAGTAAAAAGCTCTGCTTTTGCCTGTGGCATATACTTTTAAAAGACATACCTGGGATGCAGGCAGGCATTCTGAGGAGTGAAGTTGGGCTCGTGCCTCTCTGTGCTCATCTTGGGAGGCAAATCAATGCCACAGCGACAGACATCCCTCTATCCAGCGAATCCTGAGTGCAGCAGCATTGGCTTAAGCCATTAGGAAGGCAAAAATAGTCCTTCTGGGCATCGAGGTGCACGTGCAGTAGTTCTGAGTGCAACGAAGAGCCGCTCTTTGCCGGGAGCGCTGCTGCGGGGGCCCAGGTACGTGAGCGTTGGAAAAAAAGCCACCTCCCAAAACAGGGCTTTGGAGAGCTTGTTTAAATGCTGAAATTTTGTTTGCCACTTGAAAATACATACATATATATATATATATGTATATATACACACACACATCTCTTTTTTTCTGTGCAAAATGCGGGCTTTGGGAAAACTTTTTCTGGCGCGTGTGTTTTGTTGAACGAAGTGCCTGATGTTTCTGCTGTTTGCTCCCCCGTTGGTTACTGGGCGGGAGGCTCAGATGAAGGGTTTTCTCAGCCCGGCTCGGGCAGCGGCTGCTCGCGGCAGAGGTTCGTTCTGGGCACCGAGGAGCAAAACGAATAAGATGGTGATGCTACAGCTGGCTCCTTGCAGCGGCTAAATATAGACAAAATAGCATAGAGCAGGGGGAAAAAAATGTTCGCTCTGCTCACTGGGCTATATTTAGGTGTCAGATAAACAGATTTTTTGCTTTTGACCCTTCTCCTCACACCCCCAAAACAGCTTTTTGTGCAGTCTGCAGATGCCTTGGTTGTTCCTGGCTTCTGTTCTCAGTAAAACAACAAAAAAAGGGTCATTCTGACTGACGGGGAAAGGAGATGTGTTACAGCCAAAACATCCAGAAAGATGGGCTTTTATGTACGTGTTCCCTATGTCCGCTCTGGCTTTGTAGCCCTTCATTATGTCTCCATCCGTAGGATGTGCCAGTTTGAAACACAGTTACTATCTAAAATGCAAAAAGCCACCCGGCTCCGAGAGCTATAGGCTGAGCGTTAACCATCCTCTCTCACAGCTGCTCCATTTGGTACCACTTGTGGTTTTTAGCCTTGCAACAGGCTGTTTTCCAGGCAGCGCTGTCCGTAGCATGAGCTCTGCCATTTCATCAGTACATACGTGTGTTCTTTTTCTTTTAAATTCTATTTTATTAAAAAATAAACAGTGTAATCTTCTGCCAGGAGAGATGAGGACAGGCAGTCCTCAGAGCTGCAACTGTTGCTTTGTGCTTGAAGAAACGGGTTTCACGTGCCCACAGAAAACTCTTCCCGCAGCCTTAGCAGTGGCCCGAGTGCCATAGGAAGTTATTTCACTAGTTTATTTTGCTACGTGGATACTTGGCAATTAGAAGTTAGGTTTCAGGGCAAATAAAATTGCAAACTGCAAGGCTGGAGCTTTACCAAAAGCATAAGGTTTAAGTATCCTTCAAGCTCCTGATTGAGATTATACATATATATGTGTGTATATATATTTATCTTTTATTGTATGATGGTCTTAGTCAAAGGCAGTCACAGCATTTAATGAGACACGATGTAGCTGAGATTGGTTTAGATGGGTTTTCTATGTTTCCTCATTCATTTTCCTGAATTCTCAGGGTCCTGGAAGGGCTTTTTGCAACACTAGCATCTCCTTAAGTGCTATTAGCTGCACAGCATAAGTGGTCCTCGGCAGCTGGCTCTGTGTATTTTTATTGTGGCAAAATCATCATAAAACTTGTTTGTGTTGAAATTGTGGTTCATTGGGAGAAGATTAAAAGAAATTCCTGCTCCTAACGAAATCAAGACAGGCTCGAGATAATAACGCTGACAGCTTAACGTTGTTGAATGATATTTCCAGACCTCCTCAATAATTAATATGAAAATACTGATCATGGGGGCACAACTCAGCTATTGGAAGATGGCAGATGGTCGAAAGCAGAAGTTTTTTCTGCCCCATGGACCCAGATTAAGCGTAGACCAATATTTAACCCCCTCCTACTCCCTCGGTGTTGTTTGCAGTTGATTTCTTTGCCCACAAAGCAAGGCAGAGCTTAGCCCTTGCTCTAAAACACTCTGCAGCTGAACAGGATTTGTAACTCTGGCTTACCCAAACAACCTGCCTAAATGTTGCAAAAACAAATTTGGTAATTAAAAGAACAAGCATTCATCACTGTGTTGCCTTCAATGCATGCAGGATGGTTCACATACCTCAAGCAAGTCTGAAGAGGTAAAAATGAAGAGGTAACAATATTATTATTTTTTCTTTCTGGTTTTTTTTTTCCCCTGAAAGGGCCAATCTACAGCTGCTGGAAAGGATTAAATATAAAAATAATCTGGTTTACTAATACAGCGATGCTGAAGCTCTGCAGAGCGCGTATGATTTACTTGGCCTTTATAAATAGAACAGCATTGTGTCTTTATTGCAGAAACACTCGTAAAGCAGCGTGCTGATTTACTGTTCAGCACATGGTGCAGTCGCACGGGTTTTTATTCCTTGATGAGAAAGGTGCACGCCGGATTTTGGAGCGGGTGGCGTGGTGCGGAGCAGCTTTCTGCCAGGAAACGCAGGTGCGCGGCGGCAGCGGGGCTGCTCGGGGTGGCCTCTTGTGCTCGGGCTCAGCAGGAGCCCCAGTGTGAACGCGGTCGGCGTCCTCGTCTACCTCGCGTGGGCTTTCACCCGCTGCCCAGGGTGACTCCGTACACTCCCTGTTTGCACCCAACGCAGCCCGGCACGGGCACCTTCTGGTAGCACGGAGCCCGCTCGGGACTGATGCGCAGGGCTTGACAAGCCGGGGTCACAGCTCCTACTTCAAAGCTGCTTTTGATTCCTGCGGGTCCTGTTTTTTGATTCTAGGATTATTTATGCTTTTTGTTCTGATTTCTTTTGCAAAACTAGTGGATTCAGTCTCATTGAGATGAGCCACCAGTCCCTGTGGCTTGTGCAGCGCTTCTGCCTTCGCAGGAGGAAGTTACGCAACGTGTCAAGACTTGTCACCAACTACTCAGGGCACTCAAATCCTAACATCAGGGCAAGTCAAATCCTAACGTCACTTCGGCAGCGATTTAGGAATGTCACACCTCTATATATGATAACTGTCCTAAGGACACCAGGATTGAGGGTGAGTAAACGGGATGTTATTATGGCAAACATGCAGAGCCGAGGAGTTACTTTCCTTGCAAGAGGTGGATGTCCCGTGTTTTGTAGTGGATTTCCAAAGTCCTGCCTGTGTCATCACTGGCTAAAGCAGTCTGTGGTGAGCAGGGGAGTCTCAATAGGTGAATCTGGCCCGACACGGCGGGCGGCCTAAGCAGTCGGTGAGAGTAAATAAGCTGAAATCCATGGGATATAAAAGCTGTTTCAGCCTTTCCGTAAAGGACAGCATGTGAATAGGGGTCCCTGGCAAGTGAACAATGGTATCTCCTCCTTTCAGGTGCTGCACTTGGGCATGGGCTGCGGTTTCTTGGGATTGTCGGAATTTGCTTTCCAGCTCGGGCTGCTGTTACTGGCAGAGGGGAGATAATAGACTGAGTTGAGAGAAAAATGCTGCACTGGAAGTTGTACTGTGTGTTCCCTCACTCCCAAGATCTGGGTGTTTCTTGTTCTGCAAACTCACTAAAGGGAGGGGAGCGAGTGTGTGTTGAGGTATTTCAAGGAGTTTCCATGTCAGATACCAAGGGTTTAATGCAGGCAGGGGCTGATCTCCTCGAGCATGGTCTCCTTGTGAATACGTGATGTATGATTCTATGGAAGAACAGCTCGTGCTGGGTTCTGGCGTTCAGGCAAAGAAGCGCTGAATGCCTTTACAAAATGCAGTTCAGTGTCTTTGGTATTAAGTAATATCTCTTTAGGTTGGTGTTAAACCATATGTAAAATAATTTCTGCTTACTTCAGGAGTCCCTGTTCCCTATTAAAAAAAAATATGTACACACACACACACACACACACACACACACATATATATATACACACACTCAGTCATATATGTATATATATATACACACACACACTCACTCATANTCATATATGTGTATATATATACACACATATATATACTTGCACTATATATATATATATATACACACACACACATATATATATATACATATAGTGCAAGTACCTCTACTATGTCCCTTTCCCTTGTCTACTTTTCTGTGTTAACCCCCGAGGGCTCTCTTGGCTCTTCCTAGTTCCTCTTCCAAGTTTTCCAAGTTATCTTCTGCTTTTATGCAATCGTCCCTTTACCTACCAGCAGTCTGTGTCCGTCCGTCCCTTTTTCCAGTGTTTGCATTATCACAGTCCATGTTCACGCGCGCTCTTGGTTTGGCAGCATTTGAAAGGAGAATTCCCCACGTTCCCTGATGTGGCGGTGAGAAAGGGCAGCTCCGCTTGTGCTGAGGGCTCCAGCTCCTTGTGCTGGCGAATGCGCGTGCTGTCCATCACTCGTGGCTTAGCCATGGATCTTGGGCATTCCAGCTTTATTAGAGGAATTAGTTCCTTGGCTTGCCGCGAGGAGATGAACCAGTGACCTGTGTAATGCACCCCGCGGCCCATCCTCAGGATGGAAGTGCTGCTCTCGCTGCTCTTGGAGACGGTCCGGCTCATAGGGAGCAGGGGCCTGGCAAGCTTCTGCTCGGGAATGCTGGGATCCGGCACCCTGGGGTTCCGGCCTGCTCTCCTACAGGGCTGCAGTGCCAGTCGGGCCCTGCACTGCACTCCTTGCTCCAAGGAGCCCCTTCCTGGGGAGCGCACGCTGGCCGTGCAGGAAGCCCTCGCTGCTTTAAGAAATAAAGCATTTCCCCCGTTGATATCCCCTCAGACTGAAAGTCCTAGAGACCTTCAAATGATGCTTCCTTCAGTCCAAGAAGGGCCATTTCCCAAAGCTCTTGGAATTACGTAGTCTTTTCCTTGCCTGCCTTGCAGTTGCCTCCTTCCAATGTGATATTTCTTCCTTCATCTTCAAAATGATCCCAGCTGCAAAGAAGCCGCCTTAGCCCACCCCTCTGCTTCAGACCCGTCTCTGTGTTGCCTTAGGGACTAGATGGTTTTGTTTCGTCCCGGGTTAGAGTCAAAAACAAGGAACGGTCTGGGATTCTTGACAGACTTTCCAATCCGAGATGAGCTCAGAAGTGCAGCTGAACAAGAAGCATCTCACGCGGGGCAATTGCTGCCTGTGTGTTCTGCGAAGCTGGCCAGGACGGACGCGATCGATACGTGTGCCGCGGGAATAAGAATTGGGAGCTAATCTCCAAACACGATCACCTCTTCCCTGAGCTGACTTGTGTGGCAGCTTCTCGCCAGGAATCCCAGCCTCGCCGCTCTTCTCTCTGCTCCACTGCTTCTTTCGCCATCGACGTGTTACTAGGTTGTATGGCCCAATATTTGGGGTGCTGAGGGTTCACTGCAGTGCTGTGCGGCTGGAGGCACTTGCTGATCTGTTTTGTTATTAGATGAGACGAGGTCTGTGGGACGGTACTCCTGTGCCTTCCCAGGCGCTTGCTGTTGTACCGTGTCCCGAAGGAGCCCTTCGTAAAGCAGCTACATCAGCAACCCTTGTCTTGAAATCCCTCCGCCTCGACTCAAGAGGAAAGGGTTATTTAGGTAATCCCATACATCTGCTTTCAAGCACTCGTCTCAAAGCCCGGCAGCTGAAATCACTCCTTTTACCAGCTCTTAAGGAAGCAAGAAGTATTTCTCTCCCAAATCCGTAAGAGTATTTATTAAAAAACAAGGGATTCTTCACGTTGCCGTTGGCTGTTGTCGTCTAGCGCTCGAAGCCGGGACTTCTGCGGGGCTGCTCATGTGCCGGGAGCAGCGGAGCCCGTTCGCCCTGCTCAGGCGGCAGCGCGCGTGGAGAAAGCTCGACGAATGTTTGTACGCCGAGAGACAGGAGCGAGCCGTCTCCGCTCCGAGGAGCTCTAATTGGATTTCTGCATCTCCTTAAATTAGGTTATCGTCCCCTTGGCAGATTTCCTGCTTCTTGCACCGGGGCGAAGTCCATCTCCGTAACTGCGCTTGGTGACTTTCTTCTCCAGGGCATCTGACTGCAGTTCTCCGCCCGCCTGTTCATTTATCACGGCGAAGGGATAGGATGCAGACCTCAAAATACACTAATAAACTTTGGAGAACTGTTGTTAGGTGCCGTCTAGCTGGGCTCCTCGTTCGCCTGCAGTCATTTACTGCTTGGGAGCTGCCCAGGCTGGAAGTGAGCGTGGATGAGTGACTGATGAACAACCCCTTGCCTTAAATAGATGTTGCCTTTGAAGATACATTGCTGTGACCTTCACAGCACGTTGCCCGTGTCTCCGCTCCTCAATCTTCCTAACTGAACCCTGCTGCTGGAGATGAACTGAAGAGTTCAGTCTCTGGAGCCCGCCGTGACATCTGGGTGCGCGTATATATTTTTTTCCCCCTTCTGTTTTCATTAACTTGAAACATTTCCAGCTCAGCCGTGCTGGGGATGTGCATCGAACGTGGCAACATGACAACATCTCTCAGAAAAGAGATTTTGCAGCTAGACACCTGTCTGTCTCCTGGAGAGGCTTCGTCCTTCCTTCGCCACGAACCTGCCATGTGTTTTGACCTGTAACTACCTGGCAAAGCTTTATACATCAAGGGACCATTTGCTTCAGCGAAGAGTTAGACATTGGGTGATGAACAGAGATGCATCCTCTGCAGAGGTGTCAGGAGTGGCTTCCCAGTGCAGCTTCCTCGGAGATGCCAGGGGTTTCAAAGCAGGCAAACTGTCCTGGCAAGAGCCAGCTCTTCCTTGTCAAATGTGCCAACATTCCCAGCTTCTAAAGCCACTCTTGCAAGGGACCATTTGCTTCAGCGAAGAGTTAGACATTGGGTGATGAACAGAGATGCATCCTCTGCAGAGGTGTCAGGAGTGGCTTCCCAGTGCAGCTTCCTGGGAGATGCCAGGGGTTTCAAAGCAGGCAAACTGTCCTGGCAAGAGCCAGCTCTTCCTTGTCAAATGTGCCAACATTCCCAACTTCTAAAGCGACTCTTGTTGTTTTTTTGTGCGCTTTTGTGACTTTTTTGGAGAATGCACAATACCATCCTAGCAGGAAAGGGGTGGATTGAGATCTGCGGGGTGAGCTGTGCTGAAATGCAAGAGTGAGCGAAGCAGCCCCAGTGCTCGCGCACGGGGTTTTTGCACTGACGTTTTTCTGCGCAGGTGAAAGGAGAGGGCAGCTTTTCTCTTAAATTATTTCACATTTTAACTCTCCATGCTCAAAAATAATGAGCCACAGGGTGACTAAACGGCCTGGTATATTTAGAAACCTGAGCCAGAGCTCTCTGTCCACATACTGCTCCATTCCCACAACTAAAAGTAGTATTTAAGTCTGGGCAAGGTTTAACATTGCCGTGAGAGCCCAGTTGCCTTCCCAGTTGGTCGTGCCTTCAACCAGAATGGCCATTTAGAAGATTTCAGTGAAATCGCTAAAGATCATTTTCGCGCCGTGACGAAGCAGCAGTCTGTGCCCAAGATGTTACAGGTCCTTCTCGGTCCCCTTTTTTCCCTCTTGGATTTGACACTCTATCGTGCTTGGGGTATCTTGCTGCATTAAAGGGCAAGAAATAGCTAGAAAATGGAGCATATTAGAAGATCTTTTCCTGTGTAGTCGGGGACATGAACCCTACTGTATTTCCAGTTAATAGAATCAGAATAACTCAGGAGTTATATTTAAAATTCCCTTTAAGAAGCATTTAAGGCGGGCTTTGGCCATAGCCAAGATAAACGGATAATGCGGAGTCATCGACTCTTAATGAGAGCAGAGGCCGAGCCAAACCCGAGGTCTGGGCCCTCCTATCCCCTCCCGCTCCCAGCAGTACACAGACCTTATAAAGAGCATCCATATATTTTTATCATGGGCCTAATTGCGTCGAGACGTTATCCAGCAGCCCGCGCCCTAGGAAGCCATGTTTTCTTTGATGTTGCCAANCCTTATAAAGAGCATCCATATATTTTTATCATGGGCCTAATTGCGTCGAGACGTTATCCAGCAGCCTAGGAAGCCATGTTTTCTTTGGTGTTGCCAAAGCTGTCCTATTCTGCCCAAATTTGCTGTGACGCCCCCAGCTTTTACTGCGAAGTCTGGAGCGATGTGGGGGGGAGCTTCTGTAGCTGCTCTTTTGCAGAAATCATTTGTAAAAACGTAGGCATGAAATGGAGGTAAGTCTCGGTGGTACTTAAAATTCATAACACTGAAGAAAAAATGTCTCAAAACATAGTGGAAAACTTGGGCCTCCTCCCATATATTCTGTTGATATTGCCAAAACTGAATTCCAAATTGCCAAAACTGAATTCCAGTCTCCTTTATTTATTTATTTTTTTATCTCGATTCACCTTTGTTAACCATTCGCAGTAGTGTATTCCCTGGAAATCTGTACTCACGTGCGAACCCTGCTGCAAACTGATGCTCTTCCACTGGGGGACGTTGCAGAAATCCATAATCCCCCTCGGGAACTTCTCTAGACCTGCCTTGCAATAATATTTCCACCCACACATATATTTTTGCCTTTCGTTAAAGGCAGCGGACAGCATTCCTGGTGTTGAAAGACCTTTCGGGATGAAGATGAGCGCTTTGTCCTCAGCTCTCTTCATGTGTCCGAAGGTGCGAGCCGAGCACAGAGTCTGCCGTTACCTTGTGGTTTAGGTTGGAGATTACTCTCAACTTTCCCGTTTATCAAACGCGAAGCACAGATGGAGTCGCAGTCTCGTCATTAATTTCTCAGGAATAAGGAAGCGATCATTTGGTGCCATGTTCCTTATCCTGGAGAGCAAAGATCCGGTCTCTTCCGAGTGGTTCTCCATGTTCGGAGCCGTTCAGTTTCTGAAGAAGTAAATATTCATGCAAATGCACTCTTGAAATAGGGTCATTTTGTACTAGAGTGGACTTTTTCCAAGAGTGTAGGCTGATTTTATTTGCAGGCCTTTTCCATTAGAGCCTTGAGTGCGAAAATACAACATAAACACCCTTAAAAATTAAAAGATTGGTCGAAACCAGCAGCTTGTTTAAATTTCTGAGCGCATCCATGATTATTTTTCCAAACTTTTCTGCCTTGAAGCGTTGAGGTGCTGCATCTGGGACGGGTGCCGTTCACCGGGAACATGTATGCGGGATTTCCTGAAGGAAAACTGCTCCATAAGCCCTGGAGCAAGCGGCAGGAGTGGCCGTGCCAGGCAGTGGGAATGGCAATCCGGGTGCCGTCAGCCTGCCGAGCGCTCGCCTCCCTAGAGCAACAGGGTTCATCCTGCTGTAGCTATGACGATGTATTTTTAGTATCCAACTAATTTTCAGATGGTTCGAGCTGAGCTTGCCATTTTTTTTTTCCCCTGCAGACAGATGGGAAATGAGCTGCTGGAAGGGGTTTTAGCCCCGAAGCGCAGTCCGCGTGTGGGTGCTGTGCACGGGCGTGCGCTGCTCTTTGCCGCACCGCGCCGAGGGGCATCGTGAGGCCGTTTCATCTCCTCCTGCTTCGTTTCTGTGTGAAACCCCCTTGTTTAAGGGCAGTTAAACATACATATACATACAGTTATACATACATAATGCTCAGATGCAGCAGTTATTACACTGTGTATTCTGTGGAGATACCTAGGTGATCGGTGGCAGGGTCTTGGCAGAGAGGGAGTGTGTTGTGGCTGTTGTGGCCAGCATGGGTTTTGTGTTAATGGTTGCAGCCCTTCATGGATGTTAAAAGGGGCCGAATGACTCAGTGGGCTCCTGCAAGACCTCCGTGTTGAAGGACTGAGGCGTTTCGTGCTGAGACCCTGTTGGTTTGGGACTCCTTTTGGAACAGGAGGTCGCTATTGAACTCACGAACCCCAGGAGTTTGCTCCCATCGTGCAAGTCCTGCTGCTCTTTCCCCCTGTGAACATCGACTGGGTCATTCTTCGCCTCTGTGCTGCTCTCTCCCCATCCAACAAGCCACGTATTCAGGATTCCTTCAAATTGTTTGCTGAGTTCCTCTGATAAAACCTCCCGCTTTGGCTGCCTTTCAAGAGAGCACAATTCATTAACATCCTTCTTTAGAAATCTTCTCTATTTTTTTTTTTTCGTTTTCCATCTGTTATTTCAATGACACAAAACTCATTCTGGTGCTGCAGGTTGCGATTGTCCACCTAGGTTCTGTTCACATCAGCAACCTGTTCAGCCCGCGGGAGTAGATCCATAAGGTGAGAAGCCAAGTGCTGAGGAGCTGGTGTTCGCCTTGGACGTGTCTTTTGGGCTGGTCAAGGTCTAGCCTGATTGCACGAACTGAACCTGGCTGGTGGTTGAGGCCGAAAGGAGGGGATGGCTGGGGGTTGTGTCTCCAGCACACTCCTCGTGAGCATCTGCTTGTGCCTGCTGGGTGCAAACTACCGGGTTGGACATGATTTTTCTGTCTTCAGAAATGGCTATTTCCCTCCTAAACTCTTGAATTTGCTTGAATTTCTTGAATTTTCCACTGATGAGTAATCAAAGGGTTGAACAGTGGTATTATTTTTGCAGTGGTAATGTCTCCCCTGAATCTTGTTGCCTCTGGAGTTTGGTCAGTCTTGCATGTGAAGGCATTCGTTGAGTCCCTCCAGCTTCTAATATTACTCAGTCTCTATCATTTAATAGCAAATACAACCAGCTAAGTAAAAGCTTTAAATTTCTTGTGTGCCTTTCGCTTTTGGGAGTGGAAGATATTTCAAGTAGCTGTTGTTAGTCTTTGAAGTCATCATAGACACGAAACTCACAGGCAAGGGGATCTTGCAGTTCTATGTAATCTACTCTAGTTCAAAACTGGGTCTATAAAACTTTTAAATAAGTTTTAAGGATTTTTTTTGTGATTGTATAGTCCTTTGTAGTCGGAATCGTATCAGATTTGGGGGAATAAGTTTGGAATTTTTGTAGGAAAATATTGGCCCATTGGGAGAATGTGGTTGTGCGAGGCCCCATGCCCTGCGGATGAGCTCAGCTTGTGGACACGCGGGTAAACCTTCTCCTCTCTCCTTTGTAGGTCCAAGGAACTAATAAAGGAGGCAATCCTTGACAACGACTTCATGAAGAACCTGGAGCTGTCGCAGATCCAGGAGATTGTGGATTGTATGTATCCCGTGGAGTATGGCAAGGACAGCTGCATCATCAAGGAAGGAGACGTGGGCTCCCTCGTGTACGTCATGGAAGGTAGGGTCTCACCTGCGTATGATCAGCCTGCCTCCGGGTGGCTTTGTTCACCACCTAGAGACTAAAATATGATAGGAGAAAAGAGAATTGTTTCAAAGAAAGAAATGAAGGACACAAATATGTTTGGAAAATTGCATGGAGTACACTTGCCTGCAAAAAAAAATGATGCTAAAATTGTCCAGGTCGCTGTATACAGAAAGATGGTCAGAATTCTTAACTTAGTGCTGAGATCCTGTAGAATAAATCTCCAGCCACATTTAATCCTGTGGCTTTGAGCTGATGGCTTGCCTGTAAATTAAGGATTTATAAAGGAGAGTGTTGTTACAGAAATGGAAAATGAGACTTGACTGTCTCGTTGGGCCAGGAGAACATAATAATACCTCCCTGCCTTGTAAGATGTTGCGGGTAAGTTGATAAATGTTAGGAAAGCATATGGGGATCTTTGCAGCAGCAGTGTGTTGTGCCTCTAAAAGTAATGTTTTTCTGTCTTGTGCCTGAAAGGTGTAGGGTTTGTGGTTTAGCACACCTGATCTGTCACACCGTGTGCTGCCTTAGGGTTTTATTTCCTCTGGGAACAGGAGAGAAGGGAATGTTCTGCTTTTGGGGGGATCCATCAGTTTTCAGATTTATCTTATGGTTTTTAAGCAAGTATTTGGTCTTCGTAGGAATTTCTATGCTGGATCCAACTTAGGGCCTCTTGCTGCAGCCGCTCTTGTCTATCTGTGGCTGGTGCTAATGAGTTCCGATGCTGACAGCACTTTTAATTGAACGAGCACAGCAAATAAACTCTTGGTTTCACTTGGTACAAGTGGGTAGAGGCTTCTCCTGTCTCTTTTGCTCCTGGCCAGAGCTGCCTGGCAGATCCCTGAGTGTCCTGGCCATGAAAAGCCTCTCAGAATAACAGAGGTTTCTCTCCTGTCTGGGCCTTTTGAGCAAATATGGGAAAAACGAGAGATTATGTATAACTCGAGTGCGTGTGTATGCATACGTGCAGAAAATAATTTCTTAAATTGTTCCTTTAGACAAGAGGATTTTTAAGGCAATAAAGGATTCTTTTAAACATAGTTTCCTGCCAAACTCTTAATGCTGTAGAGCTGCAAATGCTCTCTGCTAGCTTCCCAAAACAGCTTTAATGTTCTGTCCTTTTAAGGCTAAGTCTTTTCTCAGGGCATAGACTTAATTCCTTGAGCTTTTAATATTTATGCATTTTACACATTCAAATGGTATTTTTGCATTATGAAGTAGTTAGTGGGGAGGTCTTCAAAGCAGGTTGTGATACGTTTCTACCTCCGCATTGCATGGAGTGATTCAGGGCTTTTAATCCTCTCTTTGAAACTCTTCTAAGGAGGGGCAGTACCTGTCCTGTTGCTCCGCACAAACTGCTTTAAAACAGTATTGGAATGGTACTTTTTCTCCTGGTAAAATGTGGTAGGACGTGGGGATTTTAGTTGTGCTTTGGTTTCCCACAGCAGTGCTGGTTCGGAGGCACGCGTGCCCCTTGCAGTGGGATAACGCTCCCAAATGGAGCCTGTGCCCTCCTGGGAGGGAGACCACGTCGTCACAGTCCTTGCTGAGACCTTCCTGACTCTTCTTGAGAGAAGACCCTGTCTCCTAAACACTCCTGTCTGAGGCAGCCTTGTGTTTCAGGCTTGGCAGCTCACCTGGGTTGCTCCCGCGTGCCGCTCTCTCTGGAGGACAGCAGCACTCGGCTCTCGCCCAGGCTCCTCCTTTGGTCTTGTAACTTAATTTGTGATTATTTAGCGAGCTCCCTAACTCTGCAGAATGCTCTACAAACAAAATTAGGGAGAGTTTATAGTCCGTGTTTAGACGTAATGCAATGAGCGGTAGTGGAGCTGGGAGATGATGCTAGCAATGGGTTCGGTTATGGTTATGGCAGCAGGCTCATTTGTTCATTTGGCCTTCTTGTTCCGTATCTTTTCTGCAGCTCCAAAACACAGACAAAAAAACCCCAAGCCTGCTTATGAACTCTGTTCTTTACAAAGCTCTACTGGCAAAACCTTTCTTAATGAACCTCCTCGTTGCATATCGATACTTTATTTGCTCAGAGATCACATAAGTCCTGCGAATTTGTCTTTCCTGGATTCTCCTTTTTTTTTTTTTTTTTTCCCTTTCTTGTTTGCCCTTATGGGCAATTTTCATTCCTGTTTATCAGGGTTATGCAGAGCGTTTGAGGGTTGTTACTCATGCACATTTCTAATTTATGGTTCAACACTTAGATGCAGTCTCTTGCCAGAAGCCTGCGTTTTATGTTGGTGATGTTTCCTTAGATGAAATTAAATCACAGCTTGAGATGGATTTGCAACCATCCATCACTTGCACAGCTACTTTCTCCACTGTCTTTTACCGCTACCACATTAATCTGGGTTTTGAATTCCCCCTTGCCCGTAGGGATCAGCAGACGTGCAGACTCTGCTGAGCTTGCTGAGACTTTCACACCGATCCGGGGGGATTTCAGTCATTCCTTGTGGACGTTAAAATGCACACGTGTGTGAGACGCTGCTGAGTTTCTGAAGGAGAGAAGTGTGCAGTAGTGCTCCCCTGCAGCGTGGCGGTGTGTTGTACAAGGGTGTCTTGTAAAGAGGAGAATGAGATAAATCAGCTGGTAACGACGGGGTCTCAGCTTGCGTGTGAGGAGCAGTCGTGCTGCTAGAAACAGATGTTCTCTTTCTCCTGGAAACTTGTTAAAAGGTCTAGAGAGCACTACTTTTTTTGTAGTAGAGTGGAAAACACAGCGAGGAGGGTCAATAAAAAGGTCCTCAGGCTATGAAAATACTTGAATTAAGTTTTTCTTTGCCTTTTTTTTTGTATGGGTAGTAGCTGCCTTTGACTGTTTCTGTGCAAATTAATGTAGAGGTTATATCATAACTTTGTGCTCCCGAGCTCGAGAAGGGGAGCAGGAGAAGAACAGCCCTTCCTGGTCCCTAGCGTGCTGTAGGATGAAAAAAGGAAGACCTGGCTCTAGGTGCCTGTGCTGAGTGACAGCTGAAGCTCCTAGACTGTCCCCAGCTGTCGTTTTAGGAATTTTTGTCTTTTTTTTTTTTAAGATTTGCCTTTTCTTTGCCTTCAGGCCTGCAGAGTCCCCCTTTACGCTTAAAGGAGACCGTTTTCACCCTCAGCCTTTTGAACGGCTTCTTCAAAGCAGTGAAAACTTCTAGTCGGGCCGTCCCCTGCGGGCATGGCTCTCTCGGGAGTGCAGAGACGTCTCAGGAAGGACTGTTTTCCTGGAAAGTGCCAGATTTGCCAGGATTGCAAGGTCTGCATTGACAGGGGAAGAACTGAGTCTCTGCAGCCCTTGCAACTGCAGAGAGAAGTGAAGGAAGTGGTGGAGAAGCCGCCGCCTGGTCCCCGTGGATGACGTTCTCGGGACCTCAGAGGAGCTCTTAGGTCTCCCGGGATCTCTGCTGTCGGATCAGAGCCAGAGCAGGCTAGGGACTGTGTGATATCGGCATAATTCAGCGTTTCTCCAGGTGGACAGTGATCCTTTCAAGCTCCTGGATGCTCTATAGCGTTACCTGCCAATTCTGCATTCGGTTTCCATTGCCACCTTCCCTCTGACTCCTCTTTTCTCCCTTTTCTGCACACTGCTCCCGTAAGAATCTGATTTAATAGGACACAATTACTCCTGTAGCCCTCGGGTCTTCTGAGACGGTGAGAAATGGAGATGCGAGAGCTATTTTGGATTAAAGTAGGCTAAATGCCTCTGCTCCCTTGCGAGCCCAGACAGTAAAAGGGGGGCAGGAACAGCGGGGAGCCTGTGTCATGTCTGTGCACCGAGTTGTCACATTACAGAGCACTATGGAGCATCCTGCATCTGTGCAAGCATCCGTACAGTTGCTGGTGCCCTCCTGCTGGCCCTGCGGCGTGCCCTGGAGCTGTGGGACGCTCCTCGGCCATCCTGGGAATCTGCTCCGGGGCTTCCTGCAGCTGCTGGGGACGGGATGTTGCCTGGAGTGGCTCCCATCGCTCCCAAGCCCTGAGGTCGGGCTCTACGAGGTGGAGCTGCCCCCTCCAAGTAAGAATTTGCCTGGTTTCATGGCACACGTGGCCGCACGCATCTAAATATTACCCTCTCTGGGCATTCTCACCATCTCGGGCTCTTCAGGTGACCACGAAGTTCCAACCTGCTTGGTGTAGGGCTGGAATATCCTCAGCATCCTCCCAAATAAGTTCTTGCTAGGGTAGAGGAGTCCCTTGTTTCCATTTTCCTGTAATTCCCGAGGGTCTTTGGGAAGGCAGTGACGGCTGCACCCACTGTAGCCGGCTCGTTCCTGCTGCTGTTAGGGCACGTGTGGTTTTAAGGCTTGCTGTGCTGGGGGACGCTTCGAGACTCTGGTGTCTCGTCCCCTGTGGGCACGAAGCAGGTTCCACGTTATGTCAGGGTGGGCTCTGCTTGAGATAACGGTTTTATTTTTGGTGCTGTTTAGCAATTTTGCTCGTATCTCACTCTACCCATAATTCCAGCCATGCCCTTACCTAGACGTGATTAAAAAACTAACTTTGTATGTGTATTTATTAAAGCAGTGTCCTGAGCAACTTGGAAAACCTGAGAAGGTGTCATTATAAATGGCATTAATGGGCAGAAAAAGTGTGTTTAGAGGCTGGCAGCATAGGAACTTCTGTGGCTTGGCCGTCACCTGCTTTTTTATTGATGCTGTGTGAAAACATCTCTAGAAAATCGGTCTAACTTAGAGGCTGAATCAAAGCAGCAAGTGTGCGTTTCCCTCAGCCTTACTCCAAATCTGTGCCATTTAGCTGAGGACTTGACGCATCTTAGCAGTGTGGGCTTTTCTGTGTGAATTTCCTGTGTACAAAAAGCTGTCAGCATGAAATCGGAACAGAAGCTGCTTTGGTCTTTGCAAAGGCTTCTTGACTTGTGGAAATCAGGCATTATTTCAGCTGCTTTCACTTGAAATTACTGCACTGGTGCTTTTTTCCACCTCAAACCTCCCTTTTTGCTGCAAGACACTTGGTTATTTTTTAGTAATGTATCTCTTAAATCCCCCAGTATCTTAACAGTTAACTCGTGTAAAGATAGTTATTTTCTGTTGCCTGTGACAGAGATGGATGAATAATTGAGTAATATGAAGAATTTTCTCGGTGACGGTTCCTTACAGGCAGTGCTCTTGCTCCTGCTTTGAGAGGTAGGAAGCAATTCTTGCTTTAAAGAACTAGCTGTTAGACTTTAATAGCACAACATGAATGATTAAGCTATGTTAATGCAGTACTCAGTTCTTCTGCAGTGTGGTTCACCATATCCTCCTTCGCCTTTCTCCTGGAAAAGACTAGTCCAACCAAATGGAGAGTGGGTCTCTGTCTCTTCTTAGTGTCCTACTTTCGAATGAGTCATTAGCAAAATTGCTGAATCGGAGCGAACCCGGAGCTCGGAGAAGGGAGGATTCGTGTGCTGTAGCAGCACAGCAGAAGCGCTCCCAATTCTTGGCTCCTTGCGGGAGCCTGCAAGGAAGTTCTGCAGGGATATCCCGGGTGGCGGAAGGCTGAGATGTTGCTGCTTGGCTGTGGTGTTTCCTGGGGCCATCCATGTTGGTTTTTATGTACTGACAGCTTTGTCAAGCTAATCCTGTGGTAACTAGTGGGAAGGGAACATCATCAGGCTATAGAGTATTGATGGATTTGATCCTTTCCAAGGAATCCGCGTCTGATCTGCGGTTGAGTTCAAGCCAATCTGTGTGGCTGGGGGAAGCCACAATCAAATCAAAGCTAATGGGTTGTGTCGTAGCAACTGCTTCTTCCTTAAAGAATTAGAACATGAAGTTTTTTGAAGCATTGCCAAGCTGTGGGCAGCCCAAGGGAGGCTCTGGGCAGTGCAATAACCACCCAGGTGCTTGGCAGCGCTCGCAGAGGGTCGTCGTGTGTCTCCATCCTCCTGTATGTCCTTCAGCTCGTGCTGTCACTCCAGCTTCCCCATCAGGTTCAGGTGGCTCCTGAGCTGCATTTACATTTCCCTGGTAAGAAGGACCTGACAATATCTTTTCACTTTCCCTTCAGGGAAGAAATGGCAGCGGGGCAGCGTCTCTCAGGAGGTTCCCGGTGTGTAAGACACACAACGAACGGGTATTTTTCCTCCTGTCGGCTTGCACTATGTGTATTTTTGCCTGTTATGCAAAGAGCGCTTCCCCAGAAGCAGGGCTGTATTTACAAAATCAATTGGTTGGATAGAGACTCATTCGTTTTATTAACAGCAGCTGAAAGGGGAGGCTCGAATGTCTCTCTGGTCTCCCCCGCAGCTCCCCAGCTCCTTTCTGCTGAGACGCCCACGACCAAAGCGCAGAATAAAGGGGCTTTTCATGGCAATAGTATCTCTTAAAGTGAGGGGATTTTGACCTTTGCTTCTGCCTGCTAAAATCCACTGCGACATAATTTGGTCTATGTGTGGAGCTAGAAAGGCTGCAGTGTTGGCAGCCTTGACCCTTCGTGGAGGAGCCCACGGTGCACAATGTTCCCTGTTGTTTGGTGGCGTGTGGCTTTGTTTCGGGCTCATGTTCCAAAAATGTTTTAAAAAGGAGGGGAAAAGAAAAAAATCCTGCTATTCAAGCACCATGTCCTCATATTGCCCCCCAGATTGCTGAAAGCAAGCGGGCTGAGGATGAGGAAGGAGAAGAAGGTTTCCTGCGTGTTCGTTGCGCTCCTGGCCATCCCTCCCTTGAGGTTTCCTTTTAATCTGTAATGAAAAACAAGGAAGAGAAAACAGGCATATGGGGAAAGAAAGGGACTTTTCCTATGGTCAAAGCTCCCTGCTGACCGGATGGCCCGGGCTGAGAAGTGGTGACACGAAAGGGAACCAAGTCAGTGAGATGTGCAGATCCTTGGTTTCCTTCCTCAATTTTAATGTGTTGGTCCCAGCCTCAAACTTCTGTATCGCCCTCGCTGATCAGGCTGAGAAAATGGAGAATTTTCTTCATGTAAACAAATCTTACTGAACATTGAAATGTCAGATGGGCATTTGTGCTGTGTTGCTCTAAAATAACTAATGAAAATGAAATAACAAATGAAAATCCTGGCAGCTGCTGCCCCCAGCGCATCCCGATAACGAAACGCAGTCAGAATCTGCCGGAATTAAGATGGCAAAGCAATAAACCAAGATGGTTGGGTTGTCCCCTGTTCCTGAGCGGCTTCTTATCTGGATTTGTCATTGCTTTCCCGGGAGGATGGAGATGTCTAGGAACTGAAATCCATGGAAAATCTCTCTTGGACGTTGGAGTGCAGGTGTTTGATGTGTAAAGGGGCCTTCTCGGGGTGTTCAGCCCAACACATTGTGTTCTCTGCCGTGTCCTCTCAAGGCAGATCTTCCCGTGCGCACAGACCGTCCAACGGAGCTGTTGATAAATGATCTGAATTAGGAGGCTGGGAACTGCCGGTGCAAACCTCCTCCGTGCAGAGTGGTGCTGGAGGGCTGCAGATCTGTGCAGCCGGAGGGCTCGCGGTGGGTTTCTTCGTCCCCAAATCTGGTGGTTCCAGTGATTTGTGGGGCGGACCCTCCACCAGGGCTGCGGAACGTCCCCCTTGGGGGCCAGGTGTGCCCCAGAGATGGCCAGCCCCAGACATCCCCTTTAAACAGCCGTTTCCTGTGTTGAAATCGGGACTGAACGAAGAACGTGGAAGCTTTTGCTGAGGAATGTGTTTATTCCCGGGCGGTAGGAGATAAGAGAAAGCGGCGTCCTTGGTAATGCTTCCTTGGAGGGAACACGAAGCCTCCTGAGCTGCATGATGAATGAAGGGAAAGGAAGTTTATTTTCTGCTTTTAATCATTGGCTCCTGCTTATTCTCAATTGTCAACTAAAATATCTTCTCGGTGCGTTATTTTCCTGCTCGGAAAATGCAAGCCTGACTTTTTCACAGCCCCAGCTTAGCCGAGAATACCAAAGATTGGTGCAGAACCAGCCCATAACCACTTCTCAGCTGGCAAATAAATGATGCTCTGCTTGGATGGACCATAGTCGTCGAGAAATGGAAGTTGTTTTGGTGGTGGATGGAGAGGAGGCAGCGCTGGGGAGATCAGAGAGGTCCTGGCAGGTCCCCTTGCTGCTTTTCGCTTAAAATTTGACCACTAATATTAGCTTTCTAGCTTACACTCGTAAAATAAGTGTCTCTCTGAGCTGTTCCAAGAGGCAGGGCTGTCTGATGGTCACAGATATTTCCAGTTTCCATAGGAAGTCCCCTCTAACGAACCGTCTTGCTAGTGCATCGCCTGTGGCAGCCTGAGACGCGGATGGCAGCTCTGCAAGGCGGCCGGCCCGAGGCACCCTGCAGCAACGTGAATTAACCCCCCTGACCGCTCAGTTAGCGAAGTGGAGGATTTGCAGCTGTTTTCCAGGAAGGGGGTCCCCGTGCTCCTACATTCGCTGTTGCGGAGCGGTAAGTGGGCAGTTTCCCAGCTCAATATCCACATATCGTCACCATCTCCTCGCTTCTGCAAACTGCAAAATTGGGCAAAGAAAAGCAAGCAAGCTATGCAAAGCTGTGCTGGTGACTTCAGAAATGATCCCAGAAAGGCAAATTTGATGACAGAAAGCACAGCAGGCTAAAATTAGGCACATCCATAGCTTGCTTGTCACCTCCCGGCACGCACGGGTGCCGAGCGTTGACTTCTTAGGGCCCGTGTGGGCGGAGGGGTTGGTGCTCGCTGGCTGGTGCTACGAGCTGCAGCGCAAGCTGCCACTGCTGACTAAGCCTGTGGTTTTTATGTAGGTCACTCGCTTGCTTTAGGAGCAAAAACACGATTTGCCCCTGCTACCGCATCAGAATTGAGAGCAGAGAATGCGATGCTTAAGAGGACCTTGGCTGTGAACTTTGCGCCCACATGGCCATTAGGGTGAATGCACTTGGTTCTACTGCAGATACGAGTGTGTTTTTGTGGAAATAAACCTTCTCCGAAATTGGGATTTTTATCCATGGGGCTTAATCTCCTCAGGTAACTCTTAGTGTTGCTACACGCAGACCATTTCACACATATCGTGATGTCTTCTGGACGGCGTGGTTACTCCTCAGCAACTTTCCTTCTTGATCTCCGATTCGAGTGAAGCCTCCTATAAAGGCTAGGACCTTCAAGGACCAGATATTCAATGTGGTTGATGTGCTGGTGGCCAACTAATAGCCATTACACTGCTTCAGAGAAGTTCTTTACTGCCTGTTCTGTGATAGTTGGGTATGGAGCTGTCTTACTCTACCTGGAGACTCCCAGAGTTGAGGTGAGACCTTGTATTTGCTTGGGATGTCTTAATGCTTCTTTGAGGCCCCGATGTGTGGACAACCCTAGCTCCTCCTCAGTGCTTTCCACCACAGAAAGAACATTTTTCCACCTTTCTTTTCCTCCATTAAGGAGAACAGAGCTCTTAAGCTTCGTATCTTCAGTCTATACTCATGAAGAGCATGAAACAAGTTGTGTCTCCTGGGTTGTTGACAGAAAAAGCATCTGGTCTGAACTGCCTCACAACTTACTGTGTTGCGAAGACGGACACGTGGATGGAGTGTCTGCCTGCAGTCACAGCTTATCTGGAAAGGGAAGCAGAGCACTTCCCCTTACGGTACGTATAGGAATGAGCTAAGAGTCCTTGTAGGGTGAGCCTGGAGACCCTTCTCTGATGCTCCTGATGCAGCTCTTTGACAGTCCGTCGTTTCCATGCGCCACACATCTCTCTGGATGACTGATGGCCCAGCAAAAACAAGAGGAAGGAACCGGGGAGATGAGGAATCTACCCGACACAGACAGCGCATTAGGAATACGGAGCCCCTCGTGAACCCTTGTGACTTTAGCAAACGTGTGTCTTAGTGAAGGAGCTTTCTGTGCCCCCGGGCTCATTCTGAGCGTGCGTGCCGGCCCCTGAAGGTGAGAGGACTGCTAATATTCTGGAGGCTAAAATGGTATCAGAAGCCCAGATCCTCCCAAGACAACGCTGGCATCTTGGCCGAAGAAGCTCTCTGTGTCAAGCGTGGCTGTCCTCCCTAGCAGCTGCAGAGCCTGTCTCTTCCTTTGAATTGCTCTCTTGCAGCGTAGTTGTTCTGGTGCTGCACTCAAGCACACTAGGAGGGATTCAGAAACTCCTCAGGACTCAGGGATACCCTGAAGGACCAGTCTAGCTTGCTCGGTAGAAGATTCACGGGCTCATCCTCGTCTCACAAATTTAAGCCTAACGGAGGTTGAGTGTGTGTTATACTTGGAATCTTGAAATCAGTTTTCTCTTTCCTTTGAAGTCCATCGAATTTCTTTCCGTCTTGCCAAGTAACACTTCTAATATGGCACTGGACAGAAACAGGTCACAAAATGCTTGTTTTCAAAGTGTTATCCATCAACATGAGGCTCAGTCAGGAGTAAAACCATATATTTTTTTCAGGTTTGAGGGCAGTTTGTTGAAGGAAACTCAAGCGTCCACATCTTGTCTTCTAACTCTGTCCAGTACCAACTTGACTCTAAGAAGGGCCGTCTCCTTCCCGCAGCACCCGCTCTGCAGCCGCTAAGCTCTGCTTGTGCTTAGGGAGCAGCTTGCAGCGCCCAGGAACCCTGGCTTTGTGGTACGGGCAGTTCTTCCGAGGTGCTAACAGCTCTGCTCAGTGGCCCTGCTCTTGCAATATCTGGTATTTTTTAGGCAGAGTTTAGGCGCGCGTTTGCTTTGTACAAGCATTTAGGTCTGCTTTGTGTTGGCAGTGTTTGTACTGTTGATGTTTGTATTGTTGATATGCAGTTGGAGCTTTGAGGTAAATTTTGGACCAGGTTTTCAAACTTAAGCACCTCAACATTAGGCATCTGAGTATGGGGATCTGCAGGGACGCCTTGTGCTTCCCACCCTCCTCCTTGGGCACCCCTTGCCCTTCCCAGGGGAATTTGCATTTCAAGGCGCTCCCAATTTAAAACCCAGCCCCAGTAAAGGACGCGCCGTCACCTCAAGCTCCAAGGGAGCCGGCAGGGCTGCGAGCTCCCTTGGCGCATTCATCCCGATGGGCAGCGGCAGAGGGATCCATTCCCTGGCTGTGCCCAGCCTTCCGGCAGTGCCCGCGCTTGCCAGGGTTNTTCCCAGGGGAATTTGCATTTCAAGGCGCTCCCAATTTAAAACCCAGCCCCAGTAAAGGACGCGCCATCACCTCAAGCTCCAAGGGAGCCGGCGGGGCTGCGAGGTCCCTTGGCGCATTCCCTGGCTGTGCCCAGCCTCCGGGCAGTGCCCGCGCTCGCCAGGGTTAATAACGCTGAAAACGATGCTGAGCCGCAGGCAGCGCGGGCGCGCGCAGGGCAGGGGAAGGGGAAGGGAGCGCTCGCCGCAGCCAAGGGCACTTGCGTTCGTCTTTCAAAGAATATTGATTCCCGCGCGGTGGGAGCCTGCAGAATGGTGTCATTCCGGGTGCGACATGGCCTTTAAGGGAACGGGAAAAACAAGATTAGTGAACGGAGAAAGTGATTGAGGAAAGCAGCAATGGGGAGTGAGGCTGGGGCTCAGCGAATGCTGTGATTGAACAGCAAAACGGTGGAGTTGATAAAGTCTTTGTGCCTATTTTAATCGGAAGGCAAGAGAGACGTCTTTGGGGCTGAATCAGCTGCTAGAGTTGAAAAATCAGAGGAATTTTGGATTTGAGGGTCTTTGGATCGTGCAAACATCCTGTCGCAGCTTCAGTCTTGGGGTCAGTAGGCAAATCAGCAAACGCGAAACCACGAAACCCGGGAGTAAATAGCTAGCTACAAAGCTGGGTGATGGGGTCGGGCTGTGTGCTAGGATCACGTTGGNGCTCCGCGAATGCTGTGATTGAACAGCAAAACGGTGGAGTTGATAAAGTCTTTGTGCCTATTTTAATCGGAAGGCAAGAGAGACGTCTGTGGGGCTGAATCAGCTGCTAGAGTTGAAAAATCAGAGGAATTTTGGATTTGAGGGTCTTTGGATCGTGCAAACATCCTGTCGCAGCTTCAGTCTTGGGGTCAGTAGGCAAACCAGCAAACGCGAAACCAGGAAACCCGGGAGTAAATAGCTACAAAGCTGGGCAATGGGGTCGGGCTGTGTGCTAGGGTCACGTTGGTGAAGAGCCAAGTCCTTAAGGGTGGGTACAGTGTGATTCAACGGAGCGACAGAGGCGCTGTAAATCTAAGGGTTCCCGTGCTGCGGGCGTAGGGTCCGAGCAGCGCTGGCAGCCCGGCACGACCGGAAGGCATTGTGCTTGCTTGGGGAGACGGGGGGATTGCGTTCAATGCAAAAAGGAACAAAAAAAGCCCCAGTTGTCTCAATTGGGAGAAGACATTAATTTTTAGAAGCAAAGCACGCATGGAGCTGCCTTGATACAGGCAGGTTACACATCTGCAAAGTGCATGTGCAAGGAGATCTGCACACCAGGAGCCGGTGAACGGCAGCCTCCAAGGAGAAGGAGCATGCACAGACTAACGTATATCGGGCAGTGTCATAATCCCTCCCTCAGTAATTCAGGTAGTTGGTTGCGTTACGTGTTATTAAGCAAGCTCTACATAAGGGCGGAGCATCTGGTTGTTTTTTGTCGTACTTCCAGGTTTCCTTTTGCTCAGAAATTTCCTCCTGCGGCCTTGCACTCTGTTACCTTGGCTCCCCCTTATGCCTGATGGGCTGGAGGCCAAGCGGAGGTTCCTAGCCCGCCGTCTGACGACGTGAATTGTCTCTTCGTGAGAGGCGGCGTCACGGGGGCGGCTGCCTGGCGCGGGGATGGCTCCACGAGTGCCCACGTGCTCTGCAGGTGGCACATAAAAGCCAACTGGAAAGAAGCCCCGGCCTCGTTTGCTTCTGTTCACCCCTTTTCATTCCTCACCTGAGGTGCTGACACTGGGGGGCTGTGGTTGTTGAAACCTCCTTCCAAGGAGGAAGGCACCTTCCCGAGTCACCAAGACCTTCCCAAGTTGCTAAGAGCTTCCCCCATCTTTTGCCTGAGGTGCGGGAAGGTCCCCCCACCCCAAGGAGAACTTCTCATCCCCTTGCCAGGCCCCGAGTGGCAAGAGTTCAAGTGGAGCTTTGGGTCGAGCCCGTGCTGCTAAGGGGGACCTCAAAGGCACCTGCACATCTGCAACGTGGAAACGTGGTTGAAAGCTGGCAGCGACCAGAGTGCTCCTACACTCATCCGCAGGAGAGACGGAGAGATTGTGAGTTTCGTGAGAGACTGAGCAGTTCCTTTGGAGCAATCTCCCAGTTTTTGTTTCAAGAGCAACTGGTGAGATTTTTGCTTTGCCCCCTGTTATTTCCAGCCTCCTCCTCCATTCCCACATCAGATGAAATATGTTTGCCCCTCGGACCGTTTTTCTTGCATCCGAAAATGCTTTTGCTTCTTCCATTTGTTACAGCTTTGTGCTTTTTAAGCGTGTCAGGGACCAACCAATTTACTTGGAGGGGAAAAAGCAGGCTCAGAAAGGTGGTTTTTCTTCCTTCCAGCTATTTGAAAGCAATATAAGAACCTGGCTTTAGCAGTATTGGAAGGCTTAAAACTGTCTACATCTTTCATGTGCAAGAGAAAAAGCTGTCTGTGACCTTTTGAGTAACTGTATTTATTTCTTGGAGCATACTTAAAAGAAAAAGAGGACAAGATGAAAGAGGAATATTCTGCTTAATGGGTAGGTAAGTAGCTGATGAGGTGTGAGCGTTGCTTGCTTTAGCAAAAATAAATCAGACAGACTCATAAAAATCTTCAGACCTGAAAAGCTCTCAAAAACAGCTCCAAAAATACCCAGCAGAAAAAGCCCTTGTTCCTCAGAGTCTGGTAACGTCCTGCCTCGGCTCTGTGACCACAGCGGCCGTGTCACCGCCGTGACTCAGCTCGTCCTCTGCCGCTCCTGGCTGGCGCTTCCTGTGGGTGTCAAGGTACCTTGTAGAGCGGTTTAATGGCTGATTCACACTGGAGCTGGCAGCAATTTCATCCTTGCGGAAGATGCTCGCAATTGCTCGGTATGTGGCCTTTCCAAAATATCCATATATACACACATATATATTTAAAAAACAAAGCAAATCAGCCTTGTAGCAAGCTGGAACCATATGTTTCTGAGTTGATGTTTTTAAGTGGGTTTGTACATTGAATGTGATTGAGCAGATTTGTACTTTACGTTTGTGTGATAGGGACAGAGCACGGGGGCCGCTCTTGGGCTTTTTATTGCAGGTTTTGGAAGATGCTCATCTCCAGCTTCCTCGGAAAGCACTCGGGGGGTTAGTTAGTGCCCATATTTAAGAAGCATCGGCTCTTCCTGCAGGGAATGAGAAGTGTTTTGAGCTGGCTGCGGAATGGGGTGGCAAACGGTCGGACCAGATACCGGAGATCTCTTCGAGTTGTTTATTAGGGCTTACTTGGGTATTGTTAAGTTATTCCCTGACGGATGCAGGTCTGGAGAAGCAGCACGATCCTGAGTGGGGTGTGGGGCCTGTGGCCCTGTCCCAGCTGGTGTCACAGCTCGTGACAGGGCGGGAGGAGGATCTGTGCCTCCATCTCCATGTGTGACGACGTCTCGGGCGTGTTTCCTCGGCGTGTTCTGAGCAGGAGACCTGGTGTCTGGGGTGCTGAGGAGTTCCCTGTCCTTCCCTGCCGCTGGCCATTCCGGGGCAGGTCGATGCTGTCCCCGAGGCAGATGGTGGCCACCATTAGTGCTGAAGCCCTCGTTTTCAAGGAGGATGCAGAAGCGCTAGGGCGGCTTTTCCCAAAGCGCGTTTTCCATCATTTCTGCCTCCCGAGCCGCTCCGGAGCCGCCAAGACGACGGAAAGCAGGTCGCTGCTTTGGGAGGAAAAGCTCATTTTTGTAGCTGAATCCCTGGGTGCGGGTGGCACGGGAAGCTCTGACTCAGAGCCCATCTCCCCCAGATGTCTTAGGGAACTGGAGTGACACGAGCCTTTTCTTTCCCAATGACGATGCTGTCAAGCTCGGAGGAAGAAAGCCCAGCGCAATTTCTGCCGCGCTATCTGCCAGTAGGGACTGGAGTTAGGAAGTGCTTGTTGCAATCCTGCCCTTCTGTGCTGAGCACTTTGGAGGTTGCCTTGTCTTCAGCGCTTGGCTCTGTGGAGCTACGCTTGCACGTTTGCCTTCAAAACACGGCAGTGAATGTCGAAGAGCAACTCAAGAGGTGAAAATTGAATGTGCATAGGGTAGTTCTGCAGGCTAGAAAAAAAAAATTGACACAGTGTAACCTGACTGGGACTTGCTTTAACTTTCAGGTCCTTAGGTTCTTCTTTTGCCATTCTTTTTTTTTGTGTGATTATTTCTTTATTCCTTAAAATTGGTGTTGCAGCGGGACATTTTTAGCTTATTACCCCGAAGGATCAGCTTTTGTAGGATCTGTTTTTTTTTTTTTTTTTTCCAAAAGGTGTTTGTGTAAGGTATGCATTGAACATATTTTCTTCTGACTGGTGGAAAGGGGGCATCTTTATGATGAGGTTTGCACATTGAGTGTAAAGAAAATACCAAAAAAAACCCGCTTGCTTTTATTGCTTTTTATTGCAATAAAAAAAGGAAAACAGAAACAAGCCGGCGTGGGGAGCCAAGGTTGGGGGCAGTGATGGGAGGGTGGGCAGGGCTGGCTAATACTTCATTTTTTTTCTGTTTTCAATCAATACAGCAGGGAGGTCCCTTCACGAGACATCCCAGGCTCTCCTGGCAACTGTCACAGGAACAGTGGCCATCCCGAAGCGCTGACGTTTCTCACCAAGAAACGATCAGCTCTAGCAAATGGGCTTGGCCTGTGCTTCCTCAGAGCAGCAGACAAATCCCGTGTTGTATTAGCCTGAAATCAAGATTTTCAGCATCCTGCATGGTTCTTGCAGGGGGGCTTTCTCTGTTTTCATACAACAGGCACCAAAATGCTTTTTGTTTTCTAAGGAAAAGTGTTTTCTTCTTTCCCTTACCCAGGGGAATACGTGTTATGTTAGCCTCTGAGGTCAGCAGTTGGTTCCTCTTCCCATCGCCTCATTGAGAGGAATGATTTTTAGGAAGAAGATGCAGATTTTCTTTAAATTTTGACCGGGTTAAATCGCTCCTCCTCAGGATGCCTCATGTTGTTTCTCCTGCCTTCAGAGGGAGAGAAATGACAATAAATCCTTCAAACTCCAAGCAATGAGGTTTCCTGGGATGTACGCTTGTCCTCAGCTGCGTTTTGGGAATGTGTAGATGTAAGGAAGCAATTGCATCCCCGTCGGCGGCACTGGCACCAGGGAGGGTCTCTACTAGTGACTTGAGGTGCATCTGTTCTAGAAGGAAGACTGCAAAGGAGAAGAGAACTTACTAAAACTATGATGTTGTGGGCTCCAACGTGGTGCTCCCAGGTTGCAAACACCGGCCACTTGAGCAGAGACTGCCCAGCTCTTGGGGACAGGTAGTGTTAAGGGACAGAAGAACCTGTTTAGCCTGTGCACATGTATGAATTGCAGCCAGCAGCGCTTCTGCAAACGTTTTCTTCTTGACTTTCTGGTGGCTTCCTATCTTGTTTTCTCACCTTCTTTCTTTCTTTGCCCTCCCTTCTCCTGCTAAGAAAGTCCCTGCTCTTGTCCCCTTCTCTCACTTACCTTAACCATTAAATTAACTGGGATGGTTACTGTAACCATTGCTAGAGTTCAGGAGCTTCACTTCATTTCCCTTGGCCTGCTTGGACGCGTGTGCTGAGCTCATACCCCAAATTCCAATTCCCGGTCATTTTGCAGGGAGTCTGGTTTTTGCCTCCTGTTTGGACAGCATGGTTTAGCCTATTGCAGTTTGTATTGTGTAAATCCGTTGCAGTTTGTAATATTCAGCCAGCAGGTCTCTCCTCCAAATCACTAGAATCCTCTGCATTGCTTATAAATAAACATACAAATTCCCATATTTTAATTTTTCTTTTTTTAAATTTTTTATTTAAGAGAACCTCTTCAGAAAGACTTGAGCAGCTGGACCAAAACAAATGGTGGACTCGTAATTTCATTTTTTTTCCCTAATACAACAAGGAATTACCTTTAAATCCTAAAGCTGATCCGATAGATGAGACCGGAGAAGTGGAAAGCTCTGGCCCTCGCAGTCGAGTAACACATGTGGATGGACAGCCTGGTAGCCCTTGCATTTGCAGTGCCTCCACTTTTCATTTATTTGGAAACAGCCTCCTTGGCTGCTGCTAAATTTTGCGTTTCAGAAAACAAAACTTTTCTTTCCTCCCACCCCCAAATAAGCTTAATTCTGTAGTGAATGATTTTGAAAATGGTGAATAAATGATTGCTCTGTGGTCCCCACGTGGACATACATACATATTTTTGGAAGTTACTAGCTTTAGCATGAAGTATTTTTTAAAAATTACTTTCTGAGCCAGCTGAAATTACAAATACAGGCCCCTATAGGGCTGAAGAACAGTGTCGATTACTTTGCACATCACTCAGTTGCGAGAGGATCCAAGAAAGCCTTGAGACCTAGATTCTTATTTCCTGTTCTTAGGACAAGATATTCTAAGTAGAGTATGTTTAAAAATACATATATGTGTTTTATACATTGCGCTGATTTGAGCACTTTGTCAGACAGATGAACCAGGAACCGTCTCTGAGCGATTGGGTGTCTGTGGCGGTGAATAGGTTTCCCCTCAGCAGGATGGGATTAACCAGGCCTGGCAGCTTCTGCAGAAATATACAGTTAATATATATTTATTACATACTTAATCTGATATGTTCTGAGTTTCACTGAGCTACTTCACACTCTTTTGTGTAGCACGGACCACTTTGAGCAGCTAATTCCTTCAATTACCTGTTTCCCCTTTTGAATTTACAATGAGGGAGATGAAACCAGAGCCTTTTTTTTTATAGTGCCACTGAACAATAAAAGCATAAAGTAATATATTAAAAATATAAAGTAATATGTTAAAAAAGCCTGATCTTCGGAAGGTGCTGAGGAAGCGCTGTATGAATAAGGACACAGGTACCTGGTGCAGGTTGATTTGCCCTATTGAGGACATTGGGATTTAAGTAAACTCCATATTGCAGTGAGAGAAAAATGTGCTGTAAGTTAAATCTCTCTTTAACCATCTCTTAAACTACTTTTCAGAACTTTCCTCTAATGCTTTAATATTCAGAATGGTTTCCTTCTGATAGGAAGCGGAGAAAAAATTGGCTCTATCTCCATTTAGGCCCCAGTAATTGTTAGCAATAAGGTATTGTACAGTGCTTTCTGCTCTCTTGATGGAAGGCATCAACAATAAGGAAATAAATAAATATATTTTTCTTTTGCAGTATAAGAAAGCGCTGAGGAATTCTCACGCTTCTCTCAACCCATCTAAAGGAGTCATTTAAATTTATCTTGAATATACAGGTCAGAATTGCATATTTCCTCTCTGTGATTGAATTCCCTGCAGTCTACTTCCATTTACTCACTAAAATAGGGAATTTTCATTCCGGTAGCGTCAGTCAGCCCGGGCTTGATCCTATTCTTCCTCGAGAGCAGTAAGTAGGAGGGTAATGGAGATGCAGTTACTGAGATGTCACGGGGGCACAAACTTATTACTGCAATCCTTCCCCACAAGAGCAGCTGGCTTAAGTGTTTGCTTTAGGGGAGACTGTCCTGTGTTTTTATTATTGGAAATTATTTTCCGTGGAGAAACGGTATTTTGGGGCTGAAAAGGTGTATTTGGCAGTGCTCTGCATTAGAGAGCTCTGGGTTTTCTTGGATACAAATTGTTCTGCAGGTTCTTATTAATGTGTTGTAATTAACTTCTTGACCCATCATTCAGTACTTAGCATTTAACTGCTTCTCTTGTTTGCTTGTTTTACCTCTTTCCTTACTTATATATGAAAATTTTGGCGTCTCTGAGGCTCTTCAGGGTGTGCTGATAAGTGAAAGGACTTTGCTGGAGTTGGTTTATGAAAGTGCAAGAACTTCTGGATTTTTTTTTTTAATGTATAAACCAGCCAGACACGGGTGAAATGAGGAGTGGGGTCAAGCCCTATCAGCTTCTCCAAGCTGTAAAATATCTCGGAAAAACCTTCCTGAGGAAGCTGAATTGAACTAGGTTCCCTGCAGAACAGAAATGCTGAAGCCTTGTGTAGATGTCAGTATGGAAGATGAAGCCTCAGAAGGTCCAAGCCACTTTCCTCAATGTGGCACCAAACAAACCTCATCGATCGAGCCTGGATTCACTGAAGATTATGTGATGCTTTGGGAATTGTCCCTGATTTAGGAGTTTAATATTCCTCCTGATCTCATGCTAATTAAGCTCGTAAATTGTCTGTTTTGAGACTAGAAGGCCTAAGCAAGTGCCAGCATCTGCAGAAAAACAAGCCTCGCTCTGTGGAGATGCCTCCCTGCGCCCCGAGGTCCCTCTGGCGATTGCAGACGTTGCCTGGGTAAATTTTAGGCGACCGTAACTTCAGCAAAGCTCTTCCCAAGCGCCTTGTCGTTAGACATGGAGCAAGTGGAAGCGGGAAAGCTGCTTGAACCTGGTCTTCCAGGGTATTAAATGGGGTCATAGAGTCCTTTTAAGTCAGAAATTCAATTTCAAGCCATAAGCTTGAAATTCAATTTCAAGCTATAAGTAGAGGAACAGACTCTTGTCTTGGGAGCTGGAAATCCCAGGCAGTTGCAAAACTCGAGCATCCTCTGCGTGGCAGCTCATCCGTTCATGACGGTTCCCAGGAATCTGCGCCACTGTTGGAGTGAGGTCCATCCTCAACGCGGCGCGGCGGGCCCGGGCAGCCTGGAGACGAGGGTGGAGAGGGGTCTGCTCTGTGTGTGCAAGTACCTGAGGGGAGGATGTAAAGAGGATGCAGCCAAACTCTCCTCGGTGGTGGCCAGCGACAGGACAAGGGGCAGTGGGTACAAGCTGCCCCCTAGGCAGTTCCATCTCCATGTGGGGAAGAACTTCTTTGCTGTGAGGGTGCCCGAGCCCTGGCACTGGCTGCCCAGAGAGGCTGTGGAGGCTCCTGCTGTGGAGATCTCCAACCTGCCTGGCTGCCACACGGTGCCCGCTGCTCTGGGTGTCCCTTTTGGAGCAGGGCTTGGACTGGATGATCCCTAGAGGTTCCTTCCAACCTCAACCGTTCCGGATTCTGTGATTCCCCTCGGCAATGAGCACATTAAGCGGTGGGTCACCTTAACTGGCACAAGCTCCTGGCTGGCTCAGTATTCGGCCTGGCTCTACCCTCCGCGCGTTCCTTTGGCTGCTGCTGTGCTGGAAAGTGACTCTCACCCCGTTGTCATCCAGTTCTACTCTCACATCCTTCCACGAGCCACTGTGCCAGCTGCCAAATCCCACCTATTTACTTGGCACCCACATGGATACGGGAAGGGCAGCAGCTGACGTGGGGCAAACGAGGGAACGGTGTCCAAGGAGAGGTGTGGGCAGCTTTGAGAGGCATCCAACGGATAGCGGGGCCAACTCGCAGCCTTCAGGAAGTGAAATGGTGGGATTTATAATACAGAAACAGTGGGATTTATGACACAGCTCGTTTTGGTCGGAGTCTCCACCCGTTTCACATCCCGTTCTGTGAGAAGCCACCATTGCCCATGAAGGGATAAATAACCCAGCGGAGAGCAGCCGTGGAGCTGTGCGCTCTCCTCTAATGTCTTATTAGCCCTGCAGAGGGGCAGGGAGGAACCTTTGGGCGGTCCCTATCTCGAAAGCCAAGTGGCTGTTTTGCAGGATAAGAGCGAGGGAACGAAGCGGGTTGGGGGTGATGACCGGGCCGCCGAGCTGGGCTCGCAGCCGGAGGGAATCCGCAGGAGTTCAGGGCTTTCCCTTCTTTCAGGCTGCACGTACCTGTCTCCTGTTCTGATTTTTCTGCTTTATGTAGCACTGGAGAACGCTAAGAGCAGCTCAGTGACAACTGCTGAGTTCAGCTTGCATCAAAGTTTATAAAGAGGAGAGGGGAAAAAAAGAGAGATTTTTCTCTACGCTAGCTCTGGGATGTCGCACAAAACTACCAGGATAGCCTGAAGAAAATGGTACATCTCTTAGTTTATCCGACTCCTACGATTGCCTTATTCTTTGCACAAGGGGAAGGAAAGGAAAGGAGCAGACACGTGTGATGCTGAGACACTCGCCCGTGCCCTCGCTAAGCCTGGGGATCTGCGGTCTCTTGGAGCAGGAGGGCCTGCAAAGCCTCCCGCTGAGACCTCATGCTGGTTTTTGGCATGTGCTCCGACTTGAAACCCATCTACAGCTTCTTGAAGGCTTTAGTGCTCCACAGCCCTAAAAGCTACTTGGCGCTATTTCTTATATCGTGGCGGGAAGGAGACAGCTCTGCTGGGAAAGCTGTTATTTGGGTAACTCGTAGGAGTGGAAATGGTCTGCGGAGAAATTGTCTTTGCTGAATTATCCCGGGAGATGCTCCGAGAGGCTTTTCCCAAGGGACCATCCATCTCTGTGCAAACACCACGGGGCAGTTACGACGCATCCCGAGGAGGAGATGCTGGCCACATTGCAGGCAGCATTTCCTGGGAATATATTCAGTGATACAGGGGGAAACATACCCCTTTGAGCAGGGAGGAAGCTTTTCCCATGTCTCCTCCACTGGCGTGTCTTCCAATGGCTGGACACTGCTAATATCCGTTGTTTCCTATGGGAAAACATGGAAAGAAAACACGTATGCTGTAAAGGCAAGGAAAACGAAGCCGTCTGCGCAACGACCTCCTGCACTGCCTCGCTTGGCATCCGCAACAGCGACTAGCAGGACAGCCCTGCTCCCCCCAGATACTATTCTAAACCTTGGAAATGTAACACGTTGCAACTCAACTGTTTGTAGGCCAGAAACGAGCTATCTACAGGAGTTCTGACCCTGCACCGGGTTTACAGAGCATTAAAAAGCTCCGGGCCGGGCGCTGTCGCACGTGCAGAGAACGAAGCCTCCCGTCCTGCCTCCGAGCACCTGTGCGTCAGGCTATTTTTAAGGTCTCCGGGAGTATTTAATTGGCATTCAGGATCCAGTGTCCCCAGAGAAACAAACCCACCGTTTTACACAGAAAGAAGGTTCAAAAGCCTCCTGTATCTTTTTGCATAGAGTATGTGTCTTTTTACCCGACGGTTGGGAACGTTGATGCTGTTTTTGTGCGTGTCGAGGACGGCGCTTATGGATGTTGCTTGTTGATCTTCCTGTAAAAATTGATTTTTTTTTTTTAATGGAAAAATGTGCTTTTGCACAACCCTCTGAGAATAAGATTTAAAAACAATTAGTTTAATAAATTGCTTTGCAGCGATGGTTGCCTGAAATATTTTAAGGAGGGGAAAAATAGATCTGTTAGGAAAACCTTCCCATCGATTTGCAGCGGGAACACAATCGCTTACAGAAATGAAGTCTTTTCTTCTCGTGTTGTGGAGCCAAAAAGCTGCGTTCTGAAAGAAAGCAGCCACCAGAGGTTCCAGTCCAGGAAATAACACAAATGCAGTGGTAGAGAATGACAAACCAAGGGGTCTAGTGGTGCTGCTGACCAGCGGGGTGGCTGAGAACCAACGCGGTTGCATTGGAAGAGGAAGAAGCATCAAATGTGCAACAAGCTCCGCAGTTTGGTGGTTGCACGAGAAAAGGGAATGTCTGGAGACTGTGCTGCAACACCACAGAGTCGTGCTCTATTTTGGTGCTTCTGGTTCTGGACATGTTGTTCCAGAGGGCAGACCCGTGCCACACTCATGCCAAGAGAGGGTGAGTGGAGTGAGGCTGCTGTGGACCCTGATGCCATTGAACACGTCTGCCCAGAAAACCTGGTCCACGGAGGTCCTGGAG
The DNA here is from genome assembly GCA_013389825.1 of Crypturellus undulatus. Taxonomy (NCBI): domain Eukaryota; kingdom Metazoa; phylum Chordata; class Aves; order Tinamiformes; family Tinamidae; genus Crypturellus; species Crypturellus undulatus. The sequence continues at coordinate 9,294 of VWPW01002689.1, read as the reverse complement.
ATACTCCAAGTTATTTATTGTATTGCATCTAATTATGAACAATTCAAGGAGCCTTTGGAGTTGATATATCCTGGTGTTAAGTACAACTGATGAGCAGAGTTGGGTTTGACAGACTAAAACTGCAGCACATTTTGACTACATCTTTGAGGCAGTGTTGGCTTTGGTATCTCTGAGGACTTTGCAAACAGGAAATTCTCTTTCCCGTTTGTACAGTTTGTGACTTTTCTCTGGTGGGAGCTGGTTGAATGTTGGCACTGTCTATCCTGTGTCACGTCTCCATGCCCTACATTCCTTTTATTGACTATTAATTCCGATTAAAGAAGTCCGCAATGGATTATTTTTCACCATTGATGCCAGTGGAAGCACTTGCTGTTTAAGGTATTGGCCTCCATGTCAATCACGTAGGATTTCAAGGGGATTTGGTGGATGCTGTTTTATTTTTGAACTCTTTTCATTTGGATTTTTTGTTTTTATTTATTTTAGAATGAGTGGAAATTACTGTACTCGTGTCTTCACGTGAGTCTCCTTTCGGTACCTCAGAGCTGTTGGGCAGGACGTACGCTTCCTGCCTTCCTTCTCCTATGACGCATCCCAGACTTTTTTAGGTTAGACGCAGCTACTGTATACGGAATCTACTTGCAAAAAAAGGGAAAACAACCCCACACTGAAAATGAAATCCTCGTGGCCCATTTGGCTCCAGATCCTGCTTTGAAACTGTGTCGGATCTCAGTGTGCTTCGAGGTCTGGATCCGAGGTAAACGCAGCAGATCCTCTGGGACGTGGTGCCTACACTGCCCATAACGTATACGTCCCGGCTGCTTTGCTGCTGCAGAGGGAGGTTAACGCAAGTCGTAGTTCTCATCGCGCCGAAAGGCTTTTGCAGTGTTTTCTTGTTGTAATCCAGCCGTGACCTCTCCTTTGAGGGGTTAGGAAAGGGTATTTTTAAAATAAATGTGCTTTTTTTTTTCCCGCCCTTTGCTCGACAGAGCAGAAGGCTGTTGGGTTTGCANGTGTGCTTCGAGGTCTGGATCCGAGGTAAACGCAGCAGATCCTCTGGGACGTGGTGCCTACACTGCCCATAACGTATACGTCCCGGCTGCTTTGCTGCTGCAGAGGGAGGTTAACGCAAGTCGTAGTTCTCATCGCGCCGAAAGGCTTTTGCAGTGTTTTCTTGTTGTAATCCAGCCGTGACCTCTCCTTTGAGGGGTTAGGAAAGGGTATTTTTAAAATAAATGTGCTTTTTTTCCCCCTCCCTTTGCTCGACAGAGGGTTTGCAAGGCTTTGGGCGAGCCGTACGAAGAAGAGAAGATGCAGGATGGATCAGCCGGCTATTTCCAAGGGAATGATGCTGCAGACTGCTAATGCATCTTCAAATTGCAGTCTAAAATGAATTAGGAAGAGAAGAAACAGACACTGGGCACGGAAAACGCTGTTCCTGGGGCGCTATTTCATTCCCTATCGATCGCACGGTCTCCTCGTTCTTCCCTATCCCCTGTTCCTGAGAAATCCAGCAGATCCCTCTCTGTTCAGCACCATTTCTGTAGCCGAGCTGGGATTTCTCATCAAGTCGAGGGTCTTCCATAGCACTGCAGTGTAGTTAAAGCACGTGTCTGTTTTCCAGCTGGATCTTGCTGGATGTGATAATATTTCTCCTTGCTGGGCTGAACGCTGGAGAGGCCCCTAGAGCTTTATGTGGCCGTTCTTCGTATTGCCAGTTAAATGACTCCCTTGCATGCAAAAAGTGCAGAATTTAGGGTTAGCAATGAGTTCTGCAATATGTTCTACAACAAAATTTATTCTTTTTTTAAATTTATTTATTTTTAAGATTTTTTTTGCTTCCTTTGCCGCCAAGTATTCAAACAGAGAGCCAGCGCGTTGCAATCGGAGCTTAGCTTCGAGGTAGCCTGTTCACATGTATTTTGGCTCGGGGCTTCTATTGCAGCGGGATCCTTAAGAAGCAACAATTGCTGCAAGCAGCTTTTAAGCACCTTAAAGCTACGTCGCGTGAGTTCAGCTTTTCATAAACAGCAACTGGAAGAAATTTTTCCACGCTTGCAAGAAAAGCAGCTCTCAACCCAGGCTGAATATCGGGAAAGACAGGAATGTTTTCTGCGAGTTACAGGCCCCGCGCTGGGAGGCGATTCATCTCTTCCCGCTTTATTAAAAATAATTAGATGGGGTTTGCAAGCGGAGCTGCTGAGCTGCACGGCCTCTGCAATTCATAATAAGCCCTAATGCTTACGGGGCTGGCGCGGAGGGAAAGCAAATAGGTAAAAACACCTTCTCTGTAGTGTCTTTTGCAGTTGCACAGAGGTAATTTAAAGAGTCTTACACCTCCCCTGGTTTTCTTGAAGCAAAAGAAGTTCTCATTTACTGAGTGGTTTTATTTGCCCCCCTCGCAGGTTATGAAATAGCTTGTTTGTTGCGTCTGCTGCCGAGGGGCAGCGGCGGTTCCGGGGAAGCAAACCTGGGAGCTCTGCCCTGGCGCTGCCTTTTGCTTACAGCCCGGACGCTAGAAACGTGGCAGGGAAATAATGTGCTCTAATGAAGTATTCACCGCTTGCCCCCGTCTTTCATCAGCGAAACAGCCGTTCCCGGGCAGGAGGAGACCTGAAAATTCATGAAATCCCCTGTGCAGAACAGATGGTTTTCACTGCAGCTGAGGGGCACAGAAAGTGAAGCTGTTCACAAACAGCGAGCTCTGTGTGTTGAGCGATTAAGGGTTTGGGGGAGATACAACAGGGCAAGTTCTCTTGGCCCAGGCTGATTAACTTTTTCTTTTTTTCTTTTTTTTAAATTTAACTAAATGAAGTTTATATTCAGATGCTGCATTTGATTAAGCAGAGGGACATGGCTTTTCAGCAGATCTTTGGTTGGTTAAGGGGAACATCTCACCATCTGCGTGTGGGTGTGGGGACCTCTGCCTCATCTTCCCCCGCTTTTTTGGGTTATGTCGTTGGTAGTTTCTTCACCTGAAGCTTTTTTCCTTAATTATTGTGGCCTCCAGCCCCTCTTGGGCAGAGCTGGGGTTGCTGGTTTGTTCAGGTGCTTTCTGGGCACTCTGCTCTCCTCGGTGCAGGTCTCCTGCTGTTTCCTGCAGCTCATCCTGAAGGTAGGAGACTGGTTGGAGTTCCGCAGGGCTCTCCTCAGACTGGCATTAGTTGACCCTGCTGCTTGTTTTTGTGCCTGTTATGGCTGTATTTGCTAGGGCCGTGTAGAAGTTGGTTTATGCATTGCTTTTCTTCTTGGGGTCTCCTTTGACAAAAATATCCCCGCATGAAAGGGGTCTTCAAGCTGGAAGAACGTGTGGATCCTGCTGCTCATGCTTGGGGCCTTTCCCTTTGCTAGGGCTTGTCCGGCAATGCCAACCCAGGTCGAGGCTTTGAGAAAGTGCAGTGAGGTTTGGGGAGCGCTCGGTGAGGTCTGAAGTCTCTCGTAGGCCTCTAAAGAAGGGCTGCTCGTGGGAGCGTGTTGCTCCTGTTGAGGTGTGTTGCCCTCCGTCCGCTTTCCCATGGATCTGGGGCTTCCCTTTCGCGTCCCCACGTCCCCGTGTCTCTGGCTGCAACCACCCCAGCCCTGGTATCACCCAAAATGGAAAGCTTTGCCTGGCAGTCTTATTCTCCAAGACATTCATCCCTTTGGGCCTGCAAAGGAGGGTTTCCCTGCCTCTTCTTAGCAACGTTTGGGTGATGGGTGAAAAGCTGTGGGATGCGCAACCTTCCAAAGCAGGGAAATGCAGGGTGCAAGCTGGTGGGGGTTTGCCACATCGCGCCTGCAGGTAGCCCCGTGCACTGGGGTTGATTTTCCTGACGCAGCTTTTTTGGGTTATGTCTTTGGGGGTTTCTCAAACTGTTCTCCTGAATTCCTGAGACCTTTGGGGCCCTCTGGTTTCTGGCTGCCTTGAGTCAAGGTTGTGTTTGCTGCTCTGCCTGGATGCTCTCCAGGCACCCAGGTTTTTCTGGGTGAAGATCTCATGCTGTTTCCTCCAGCTTCCCCTGAAGGGAGGAGGCCTAGTTGTGGTTATTCTGGGTTTCTATAAGATTGGCTTTAGTTAATGCACGTTTTTATCATGATTGTGTTTATCAGGACCATATAGGAGCTGCTCTCTATATTGCTGTTCTTCTCACGGATCCCCTTTGATGAGCATGGCCCCCCTGAACCGCTAAGAGGGTCTCCAGGCTGGAGAAAGGAAGGATCCTATTGCTCGTGCTCGGGATCCTTCCTGCTTCATCAGTGTGGATTTGTAACGCGGTGTAACACATCCCAGGGGCTCCTGGTGGTCATTGCTGTAGCTTCACGTTCACGTCTAATTAAGCTTGCCCAATGGCCAGAAGAATTTCTTGGCTCATGAAAGTGCTAGGGGATGAAGGGGTGACAGCCCCTTTCATCCTTAAATAAGCCTGGATGCAGGAGGGTTTGAGGTGTTGGGAGAGGAATAGCTCTTGCGCTCTGCCCGTGGCAGCCAGCAGGCTCAGTAATGCCATGAGGAGGGGTGGGAGGTGGGTTCATCTGCTCCTCTACCCGCCCCACGCTCTGCCTGCGACTTGGCCACCAAGCATTCACTTCAGATGAAGAGCAAAAAAGCAGGAAGCCAACGTAGCCTTCTCGGGGGAGCGAAAGAGCAGTCTCCAAAGCAGCAAGCTGCTGTGAAATCGCTGACCTTTGAAGGAGCGGTGTTCTTGCGTCTCGGAAGAAATGACTTTCTGCCAGGAAAAAAAAAGCACTCTTGGTCTTCTAAGATCCCTAGGACGTCTTCAAAATGCTTGTTTGCCAACAGCTTCCCAGGTTACTTGTAACCCTTTTAATAGAGGGACTCTCAAGAATAAGCTGTAGGGAAACCCTCATGCTAATGCTGTCGGTGAGTTAAGGCTTCCTTCCCCGTGCAGGATTGTGTTAATGTCAGAGACTGTGGCCACTGCCTCCACCAACAGCTGAAGGAAGGAATTACTGACTTAGTGGGACTGACCCTTCCTAAGGAAAAGGCAGCTCAACCACACACAGGGCGGGAAATGCTTCGTATTGGAGAATGCCGGCGCCGACGGCGTAATTACTGCTCCTGGGCTTTGGTAGATTTAACTTCTGCTCGAGACCTGCGTTGAGCCCTGGTGTCCCAGCCAGGAATGAGGTTTTTTGGGGTGGCCCCCAAGGGAAAGGTGGGAACAAGTCACTTCGTTGGGGTGCATCTAAGCGTCCATGCCATGAACTCCGTCTGAAAGAAGCGGAAACTGTGGTAAGATGTTAACTCTGAGGGCGATGCCCTATAGATGGAGGAGAAGACCAAATGCTTTCAGCCTAGGAAAAGGGGTTTGGGTACCAAATGCTTCCTCAGGAAGCGTTTTTGCCAGGTTGTGCTGTTTGCTAGGGAGCACCAACCAGCGGAAACATCTCCCCTTTTGCACGTAGCCTGCAGCTTTGGCCAAGATTAGTCTCAATTTAGAGAGCCCAGTTCTTTGGTGGTATCTCTTGCATGCCTAAAGATTAGGAATCCCTGAAATCCATCACATTGTTGTTATTTTTCCCCTTGTCATTTCTCCTTGGAGAAGCAGCATTTTAGGGAGCTTTCCTGAGGAGATCCCGCATCAGGGCAGGGCAGTCGGAGCTTGGCCATGGTCTCCATGCTGCTCTTCAGAGGACGTTTCTGGCCGTGGTCAGGGGAGAGGAGCACGTGTGTCCCTCTGCCTAGATGCCCAGCTGCCTACAACAGCCACCGCTGTGACCAGGAGCAGCCGGGAGCTCCAAACCTCGTTTGTCCCGCGCGTGGCCATAGCTGCGAGGTGGCTTCTTGGGACAACTGCCCAGGTCATTCCCAGGAAGCCTGTTCTCCAGCGGATCTGGGGCAGAAGACCCCGAGGAGGCTGCCTTCACCCTGTCAGGAAAAGGAGGAACACAGGAAATCTTGTGAGAGCACTTTATTCTCCAGGGATTTCCAGGCTGGGCTGTAGTTCAAAGGAGCCTTGATACACGCTTGAACTTTTGGATGCTTATCCGTACAAAACTGAACCTTAAACCTGTTGAGATGCTCAAAACTCTAGTTCACAGGAAATATTTATTGTTGTAACAGGGGGAAAAAAATCCCCTTGGAGGTTGCTTGCCAAGTGACTTTGTTTTCCGAAAGAAATGTTCCGCTGTAGGAAAAAATGGGTCACGGTAATGACTTTCAGACTAATGCAGGACTTTTGTTGTTGTTTTCATCTTCTTTGTAACCTTACGCAGACCTCGGGAGCCGATTCCCAGCCTGCAGAAGAAGAGAGACGGGCAGCTATAAATCAGAGCTGGCTAAAAGAAGTGCCTGTTGTAGGGATGGCTTCTGAGGATGGAAACGTGGCTGCTTTGGCTTCCCAGCTCTAAAAATGTGTGGAGAGCAGCAGATAGGGAGGTTGGTTCTTGCCTTGTTTTATTGCCCTTAGATACATGGTGGCTGTAGATAACATCGGGTGTTGGGTTAGGCCTGCCCAGGATGTCCAGTGTGTTGCTCCCTGCTCCTGGAAGCAGTGTGGATTTCCTTACTCCAACCAAGCATAGGGAGGAGAAGGAACAGGCCATGGAATGCTTGGGGGTGTTAACAGGATCTGATTTTCATGCTGGCACCTGGGGGAAAAGTGCTGTGTTCTCCAGCTTGGCTCCTTCTCTCTGCTGGGCCGAGCTGCTTGGAGATGACCGTCAGCCCCATGTGTTCCCGTGCTCCCGAGTTTGGAAACGTTCCAGGCTGCCTGCCTGGGGGACGGGAGGGATCCGCAGGAATGCTGCGCTCTGTCCTGGAGGTGGATATTCCTTGCTTGCTCACAGGCAAACAAAGAGGTGCTGAGGTAGGAAACGTTGTGCAAGGAGGAACCTTTGCATGGCGGCTCCAGGGTGTTCGCGTGGAGCATCTTGCTGCCCCAAACGTGAAAGTTCACGTTCAAGAGGTTCATGGAAAGCTGCATTGGGGCTTTTCTGCTTTATTCAAGGTGGAGCCGAGCTCTGGGGACCTGTAGATGAATGCAGCAGAGCTGCAGCAAGGCACAGCATCTTGCTCTGCCCTACAATCATCTCCAAATACAGGCTTCTCCTTTACAACTGCTCAAAGTTTTTTGCATGTGATAATTTGACTGTGACTCCCGAGAGCTTTCAGGCATCATTTATGTGCATTGCTGTGTGTGTGTGTTTTTATTTTTTTTTCCTCCAGCAGATCAGGCCGTAATTAAACTAATTTTCTATTAATGTGTTTAAATTATTAAGGAAAGCTAATTAGTAAGCTTACTCAATCGCGTGCAACGTAACATAGTAGCATCTCACTGAGCATTTGGCGTAAGGATCATTGTGTCATTGAGGACTCTGTTTACAGCATGTGGCATTATAATAATAAGCTTATAATCCTGTTTTAAGATGCATTAAGCTATTCACATTTAAAAAAAAAAAGCCAATATAGTGATTACAAATAATTTTCCAGATAATATGCGAGACATTTGGGCATGGGATTCCGGGAGAAGGATTTGGTAAACAAATACACGCGGGTTGCTCGAATGCTGGCAGTCGCCTGTGTTTCCCTTGTGTTCCCGTGCTATTTTGCCTCGTGTTTGCAACCCAACTAATGTGTCAAATGCTATAGATGAGCAGAACTGCAGGTCACTACCAGCAGCCCTGGCTGCTGTTAGCAAACACTGCGAAACTGTTGTCCTCTTTGAGGTGGGATTCGTGTGTGTCCTCCAGCACAGGGCTGGAGACGGAGCTTCATAGGGATCATCGGACGTGACACCAGTTGTGTGTTTGGGTTTTTTATTTGCTTTCTTGTTTTTTTTTTCTTTTTTTTTTTCTCTAGGTTTTAGTTTCCAAAGTTGTTCTGTGTTTTTGGACTGCTCTGCAGATTGTTGAGTGAGGTGCGGGGCTGCCCGGGGGTTGAGAAAAGCGCAGAGCTCACGGGACCTCGCAGTGGGAAGCCGTGTAAAGCGGCTGTGAAGAGCGCGGAGACTGTGGACCAGGAGGATATGGTGCTCCGGGAAATGCCGGGTGGGAATAAACTACGTGTTAAACAGGAAGGGCAGGTTGGGGCTGTAGGGATGCGAGTGGAGTGACCGCCTCGGAAGGCTGCTCCGTGGGGAAAGCAGAGCCGCAATCCTGGAAGCCGCCGAGGCAGCGGGTGCGGAGTGCTGCGTTACCGGGTTCATCAGAACCTGGCAACACGAGTAGGAAAACGGGTGAAAGAGGGTGGTGTTTCACCCGGCAGGCTGCAACCTGCTGTCACAGGCATCGCGGGGGAAGGAGGGTGGCAGCCTGCGCCAAAACGGATCGGCCGCGTTCGCAGACAGGAAAGCCCGGACGGGCTGTGCTTGCTTCAAGTCCTCCTCAACAGCTGTGAGTGCCCCTTTTACCGAGGAACGTGGACCACAAAATTGGCCAGGCTCCTGTGTTTTTCCGAAATATTATTCCTGCACTGGCCTGGCCAAACAGGACATTTCTGATGTCCTCATTGATAGAGACCTGGCAGCATTAAAGCTCGGCTCCACCACAGGTAAGTTAGACCATGCCCCAGCACTTGCTGGGACAGTTTCAGTGTAGCAGGCGGGTAGCCTGCACGTTCTTCAGAAACGAACTCACTAAAACCACTTTATTCAAGGGGGAAAGATGGGGAGAGGACAGTAGTTCTTAAGAAAACTCAGTAAGAACTTAGGTTCCCAATAAGAGAACTTAGAGTAGGGTGGATGAGCAGAAGCGCCTGATTTTCCAAGAAGACCTTGGTGTGCAAAAGGCATCTTGAAGCTTGGTGACAGGCTGCGGGCTCACGGGAGAGGCTGTGTTGTACAGGGCTCGTGGAGCTGGTTGTCTGAGGACCACACGGGTGACGTTCGCCATAGCAGCGAGTCGTGTCAAAGAGCAGATTAAAAAATGTGTGTACTTGGGGTTATGCTGTGGCGCATTCTGTGGTGGATGCGCTGAGAGCAGAGAGCCTGTAAGGGTGGAGAACAAGAGCGGGAGGTTTCGAGTGCCCTTGGGGTACGTGTCAGCTCATTGGAGCCCTCCGTAACCTCTCGACTCCTCCAAGCTCTTCTCACAAAGACTTTCTCGAAGAGACCGTGAGGACACGTTGCATGGTAGCGTTATTGCCCCTTGTTTTTTTGCTGCAGCCCTGTGCCTTGGTGTTTGCACGAGGAGGGTGTTCGACGCTGCCCATCCTGGCTCTGTTAAGCTGTGGAGCCTAGTGAGTCACCCCACTCTATCACAAATAACGAAGCTTTTGTGGACGTTCATGGGCAAGTGTGGTGGCCGCCTTGGGCGCTTATTGGTGCTCGTAGAAGGAAGTGACTTCTTCCCAGTAGC
>VWPW01002688.1:0-85826 GCA_013389825.1 Crypturellus undulatus | reverse complement strand
GAGCCCAGCGCGGCTTGCTGGGCTGAAGGCGCCGTGGCAGCTGCCGCCTCTCCTCCGCACCTGCCCCGGGCGCGCCGCCATCGCCGCGGCCCGGCCCGCGGGGAGCCGCCAACGGCCGCCGCCGCGCGCAGAGCTGGTGCCTCGGCGCGCACCGCCTGTCTCTGGTCCCCCGTGTCCCCCGGGGCGTCGGGTTTGGTGGTTCCCCCCTCGTTCATAGAAAGCAGCTTCGGCTGTCGGCGGGCAAACTGCGGAGGCCACTGCCCCTACGTGTCGTTATTTATTTATTTTCGACGCGGTCTCCCTGTGTCTTGACTGTGCCGTATGCCTGGAAGCCCCTTGACACCTAGGCCAAGGCACCCTGAGCATTCGCAGAGGCGCAATTAGGGGCTGAAACTTGATGTTGCCCAGAGGCCCTGCTTAGGATGTGTGTAAACAATAATAAATCAAGGGCTGGTTTTATCTGGGAGTATTGCCTCAATTAGCTGCACATCCTGAGTCTCCGTGGAGGAGCCAAGAGCCTTCCGTCCTTCCCACAGCGGCGGCTGTATGGCTCAGAGTTCATCAATTAAAACTGAAAGTGTTTAACGCTTCTGTGTGATACTTCTCTCTGTAGTTTGTCTAGTTTTGCTGTTTATTATTTTGGGGGTCTTCAATGGGAGCAAGACATATAATTTTAGAGATAACAGTATTCTTATCTGCAGCTGTGGTTAAAAAGTCTCCTGTTTTGTCAGTTATGTTTCCGTAAATGCTTTTGGGAAGATGCTTTCACTATTTATTTATTTATTTATGTGCTATAAATTACTTTTTTGGCATCTACAGTTAAGTGCTGTCCAGGCAAGATGCATTTTTGTATTCCGCTAAGTAGATTGCTGGAATAGAGAGCATGGACCATATGTGCTTTTTATTTTACATGTTGAAGAATGTTTTAGCCAGCATCCTGTGGAGAACGGAACAGGGTTTAGGCCATTTTCTGAGTGTGCTGAATGTCTTGGGTGATTAAAGAGTTCTTTCTTTAATCTTTACAAACCATGCCAGTTTATAGTGCCCCTGCTTCATAATGCCGTTTATAATATTCTTCTAGAGAAAGAAAATGCCCTGCAAAATTTTTACCAGTGTAGGTAATGGATTAGGGGAGTTGTAATGACTCTGGCACAGTAAAAGCATATATCTTATAGCTGTCCATACTAGGAATATGCTCTCAAGTCTTTCCCCTTTCCTGCATGGCATATAAACTCTCTACAGCCTGCCTATGCTGTGGGGTTGCATTGCTTTAATTATACATGTGTAGTTAAAGTGATACAGCTTCTGCACGCAGGCAAGTGCTGAAAATGTGTTTAGTGCGTGCTAGCTACGTGTACAAATATTATGAATTAGACTGAACCACAAAGCAAACTACCGTGGTTGCATTGGAAATCTTTATTTTTATATGTATATATGTATGTATAAATATATGTAAAGTAGTAAAAAATGTAATTTGAGTGCGTTTTCTAACTGACTCTACAAAATAATAATTTCCTGAATCTGTGCCTTTATATTTTATATTTAAAATTTCAAAATTTAAAAAATAAAAAAAGAGAAAAGAAAAATATTCACATGTATTCAGTCTGAAGGACCAGTCACGCACTTTTTAGAGTGACTTCTAAAATACATACATATCTAAACAAGTGTATATTTCACTAGAGATTGCTACAGATTTATGTATTTTCTTGTCAGCTTATGATTAGTGTATCACATAAAAACTTCAGTGTAGGTTTCATGATGATTTCATGATGATGATGCTTAACATAAGCGTCAATTGTGTGGAAGGCTGGAGGCATAACCCCATTTAGTTCATCTGTAGGATAAACACTGTTTCAGAAAATGTTACACTGCACTGAGGCTTGAAAGATTGATTCACTTATTCTCTTTGATCTGCGGAGTGATTTTAGGGGTGGAGGGACATGTATTTTAGTTGGTACAAATTGGGTGAATATACATCTGAAGTGGTCTTACTAAGTAGTTAAAGTGCTTTGCTGAAGCAATGTGCTGGAATTGATTTGGTTACCGTTTCCTGTCTACCAATAAGAAATTCAGGGACTCTTCAAGTTCTGTGTCTGCTAGCATTTCTCTCTCTTTTTTTTAATTTGGAAGGTGCACTTTGGCAAGTAAAAAGTTTAGTCTACTTGTATTTTCCTTAATGTTAAAGGCATAACTTCTAGCCCTTATTCATATTATTTCTTAAGCTAGATAAATTTTTAAAGATTTAGGTTCATCCTTTAATGTATTTGCATTTTGAAGTAACATTTTAAAACTGAATCTTTTTAGTTTTCTATTAGTGAAACAAAAAGGAATTTAGTATGAAGAGAATATAAATATTAATTCTATATGCTTGAGTCTTGTAAAATGGATGTGTATCTATTAGATACTCTAGTTTTGCTTGTGAACAGAATTTATTTTATGCCTTGCCTTATCTATACGTTACTGTGCTGTAGCGTAGTAATTCTGATTGTGACTACAGCAAAATAAAAGTGTTTCGGAAGCATTTTAAATTTTTGGAGAATAGCTCTTTCTCTGTTACTAAATCCTGTACTAATGTGTGGATGATCCAGAGAACCAGTTCTGTGATAGTGGGACTGCTTGTTCTAATGGCTCTGTTAATTCCCTGAATGGGGGTGTAGGCCACAATGTCTTTCAGGATATTATTTAGTGATAGGGGAGCCAAACAATACTTTTCAGGAAGCACTCATGTGGAATTTTACAGTAAAGTAGATCACTGTCTTTCGTGTAAATAAGAGTGAATTATTTTTTGTGTATGTAAAAGGCAAACTTCCAGAAGTGTTACTTGTTTCTTGCAACAGCTGGTTGCTTCACTCTCGCTTGTTACAAGAGTCTATGGGATTTACAAACACCGAGTCTCTCAGAGGTTTATTTTACCATGGCTTATACTGTACAAAATGCAAAGCAACGCAGTGCTTCTCTAAAAGGAGGCTTCCAAGAGCAAGAAAAGAGCTGCAAATAGATATATATATATTTTTAATTCACTTACTTTCTTCCAGATGTTACTCAGCCCAAGATAGTTTTACCTAGGATAACTGAATACTGCAAAAATAGTCGAATATTTTAGCAGATTCTTCATTCAATGACATCATTATCTGTGATTGCATCCTGTGCTCTTGCCATGGAAGTGGTTTCATGGCTGTAGCAAACCAACATCATCAAACACAACTAGGAGTGGGGTGTTGAAAGTACAAATAGTGACCCAGGAATTTGGAAAGAGCAATGTGCTGTTAATGGGGCATTGGCATGCTGGTATGAAGGAGGTAAAAGGTGTCTCTGGTTTCTCCAGCACCAGTTTGGAGAGTACAAAGTAATGTGTCTTGCTGAAGAATAAAAATGAAGTCAGTGCTGATGGAAATAAATTTTAGCCTTGCCTGCCTTCATGTACTTGCTTGTCATGCTGCATACAAGACTTGGATTTTGTTTTCATTATTTTAACATAGCAACTACTCCAGGCCATTATATTCTATTTTATATACATATGTATATAAAACTGCTATTTGCTCTAAAACAGGAAGGCCATTTAAATATATTAACTGTCAAAAGGTGATTTTAGAGAATGGGAGAGAAATGGCTATGATGTGACTGCCCCATAAGCTCATACACTGGTGGGGCTATACCTGTCACCTGTACTTGGCAGTAAGTTCAGGCAAAAAAGGTAGAATATGACAACATAATACTGGTGTACTGAAATAGGGATCAGGTTTTTATACCATTAAATTTTAGTTTGATCTGTTTTGGAGTATTTGAAGTTGGGGAAATTTTTTTTTTTTTTTTTTCTTTTGAATTACACAGTAAAGGAAACAAAGGGAGAAGGTTATCGCGGTACTTTCTACAGAAAAATGAAGTCCAATTGTTTTATATTTGTTTTCCAAAAGAACAGAGGGTTTATAAAACAGAAATTGGAGCTTTATACATGTATAATGTGCCTAGAGAATAGTGGAATGAAAATATGTGCTGCATTTTTACATATATTCTATTCCTAAATAAGTTAAACTTCTAAGTCAATCTGTGATTACTAAATCCTTACCTGTTTTACACCATGACAGTAGAGTTACTTGGTTATCTTTTAAGATGTTTTCTTCAGTTGCTTCTATCTTAGTCATACTGAAATTTGCCATGATGCGTATGTTTGAGCAGGGTTATGCCAGGAAGTTTAAACTAGGATGATTCAGCATTTTGAAAATTTAATGTTAAGAGAAATTAAATACACTAATTTAAAAGAAAAAAAAAATGTTTGGTTTATTTGAAAGAGTGTCTGAACCTGAGATATTGTATTTAGGACTGCAGACAAGGGGAACTGTTTATGGCTGTTCCTAGAGAAATGTTAGCATATTAAAAGCTCTTGAAAAAATGTTCATTAATATTTGGTAAATATTTCATGTAATGTAAGGACCAGCAGACAGGAAGATACTCACATGTCACCTGTCTGGGCAGTCATCACCTGGACCAAGTATTTAGGCACAATGCGTCATAGGAAAGTAGGTGATGGGTAAATCTAATCCTAAATAGTCTTTCTTTAACTGGGCTTCTCCCCTAGCCCCAGTGCTGGCATGGAGATGGGTCGTGGGGATGAGGTGGGAATGGTTATTGAAGCTGGAAAAGCAGAAGGCCCAGGAGCCTGAAAAAGATGGTAGCCAAGTTAGTGCAGGGTCAGAAGCAGAGTGGGTGAGAGAAGGCAAGAGCCGAGAAGAAAAAGCCAAATGTTCCTGTGGAAGCAGCAACAGCAAAGAGTACAAGACTAAAGAGCACAGTGAATACAGGTAGGAAAATAAGGGAGTGTGAGGAGCAATGACAGCAGGAGCAGAAGCTGGTAACACAGAACATTTTCCATGCAAAAACTAAGTGAAGTAATTGTTGCTGATTCAGCACTGCTTTATGTTTACCACATAGCTGTGGACAATGTAGAGGTGAAAAGGAAGATTTTTTTTGTTTAATTTAAAAGCTTTATGAGAAGAAAATTAGCAATTGTGTTAAGGCCTAAACATCACAGTAAAATTAAGTTTGTGTTTGGCCAAATTGCAGGGTCAAAAGGAAAGAAATGCTGGAAAAATCACTGACCAAAGGAGAAGTGCAGGAGCAGAGATACTTTGTCATTTTAGTTTATTTGATTAATCCGAGTTAATGACTGGATAATTCACAGGCTCAAAAGTCAATTCAAAAACTATTATTTCTGAAGTCAAGAAGGGCATAAAAATGAAATCACTGACAACAGAACATATTAATCTTGAAGAAATGTTTAAATGTAGAGAGATTTTCATGAGTATTAGGCATTTTAAGCTTATTTAAAATGCAGTTATTAATCAACTAAAACTGGTCTTTCTTCCTTTAATTGTACGTTGGTGTCATTAGGAGAATTTGTCATAGAAAGGGCTGTTAGAAACTTTTGTAATTTTGTAATAAAACCAGTGAAAAATCTGAATATAAGCATGTTAAGTGATACCTTACACAAGCTATTTGCTAACACTGAATTATTTAGTAGCAATAAAGCATTGGGATATGGGTGCTCATTTGGTGTCTTCATGGAAATAACTGCAAAGTATAAACAAAACCAGTTTTGGTCACAGTTTATTGGGTGTTGATACAAATCAGAACAAAATTGGATTTCATGTTGCTGTGATTAGATTCATTTGGAAGGATGAGAGCAAATGGGTGTCTCCTTCCAGGAATAAGAGATCCACATAGATGTTCATATGGACATTCTGTAGGCTTAGATGGTAGGAGATCAGGATCGTTATGTCTAGCACACATGCAAACCTGTTGTTTATCCACATGGAGTCTTGGCAAAGTAGAGAGGGTGAAGTTTAGGATTTTATTATCTGGAACATGTTCTGTGAAATTTTATTTGAAAAATTAATTAAATATAAATCATGAAAGTCATGCCAGAGTGAGTTCTAGCTGTGCAATTGTTATTGTGCCCACTCTGTTATGTGCAAATTTTATTTTTTTATTTTTTAATAGTGTCGTACAGTCCTTCTATCACTATAGCAGCACATTAGAAACTCTTGATTTTGGGGCCTAAGATGTTATGTTAGAAGTATTTGGGGTAGCTTTTGAAGAAAAAATAATACCTCTCTGTTCTGCCATAAGCACGGCATGTATTCTAGGGTTCACAAGGAAGAACCATAACACTCCTTTCACAGAATCACAGAATGGTTGAGGTTGGAAGGGACCTCTAGAGATCTAGTCCAACCCCCCTGCTCAAGCAGGGGGCATAGGGTCCAGGTGGGTTTGGAAGATCTCCAGAGAAGGAGACTCTACAGCCTCTCTGGGCAGCCTGTGCCAGGGCTCTGTCACCCTCACAGGAAAGAAGTTCTTCCTCACATGGAGGTGGAACTTCCTGTCTTTCATTTGCAGTGTTGAGAATACAGCACGAAAAAAAGCGAAAGGAGTCTTAATTTACTCTGTGGATATCGGGAATGAATGAGGGAACAATGGGAAATAGCTCTACTCTCTATTCCTCTCATCTCTGAGCAGTTTTGGAGGAATTAGAAAAAGAAGCTTTCTTTTTTTGTGAGTTTTTTTTTTTTTTTTTTTTAGCCAAAATTTATTTTTCGTTCCCTTCATTCCTTACTACTGTTTTATGGAGTTAGTAAAGCAGCATCAGATTACAGTGTGAAATGGGTAGGAGAAACTGAGGTGCTGCAGATGGGATAGGATTTCTAATCTTTTTAGTTTTTTTTTATGCCTTCGGTTTGTAGACTGCGTTTTTCTATAGCAGATGTCATTCGTGTTGTTGTTAAGAAGCACTATGGTAAACTGGAGATTAAAACGTTGTGGTTATGCACGCTCCCCAAGAAGTCTGCTGATGTAAGCAGGAAGGTCATATGCAAGGTTAAGGATTTAAAGTTTGTTTAGAAAAACAAAAACACCCAAATGCCCTTAATTCTGCTTTCATTGTTATGCCTTGAGGAATTTATATCCTCTTACACATTTGTAATATTTGTTTTAGCAACTACTACATACCCAAGTGCAGATTGTGAAGTGGCACATTTTATAACACTTACTTGTATGCAGTCCTTAGAGTAGAAGAATTTCCAGAATTTCTTTCAAATAGTGAAAACAAAGTTTCCTCACTGAGTGTTGACCAGTAGAAGGATTTATATCTTCATGTGAGATAATTTGTTGTTTGTCCAGCTCTGTAACATGATGTGCTAATGCTTGAAAAATAAACTATGATAAATGTACTTTATATCTTGTTATCAAACAGAGTGGTTTGTAAAAAGGATGATCAAGATTAGTGTAATGACAAAGAGACCAGAGAGAACTTGCTGAATGAAGTCAGTGTTGTCTAGTGTATGTCGAAAGTTGAACTGGCATTGAGACATTAGTGACAGGTATTAATGTAGTCTGTATACTGAAGAAATACAATGTTAGCAGTGTTAGATTTGTATTTTCAATTTCTTAAAATACAATATGCATTTTGTAATCTAACCTCATACTTGTCTTGATTAAAGTATAAATTACTTGATTGCATCATCAAGCAATAAAGAGGGGGGAAGTGATATAAAGTTAATTTTACAACAACAAATGTCAGCCTTGTGGCATTCTTAGGGCTTGTCTTCTAGGGAAGCTGACAGCAAACCTGATGTATAATAACTGTTTACCTCCATGCTGTAGTATTACTCCTTGAGACTGGTTTATATTCCTGAGCAAGAGCATCATCATTCTGAAAGGGTTTTTCTAAATAATGACTGTACTTCACAAGTACATAAGATAGAGGAAATGAAAGCCACCTTGCTGCTGAATAAGAAGAATTACATTCCCATTCAGCACAATTTTAATGCACTTCAGGATATGTGCATCAACTTCACATTAGCTTCTGTCTTGATTAACTGAATATCTCTTTGTAGGCAGGTTGATGGAGATAGGCATCCATTGCAGAAGAAGAATGAATCTCTGATGACATGTCATAATGGCTTCCTTATTGCTCCTTGAATCTGTGAAAATACAAATTTATCTTGATTTTTTTAATGTATGCTAATATTTTTGTATATATAACTGTATGCATAAACCTTTTTTTTTTTAAACTAGCTGATATGTGAAATGAGAAAGTGACTAAACAGACAGGGTTCCCTACTGTTTGACTGAACAATGTATTTACTTTTTAGTGATATAATATTGCAACTATTAAGTTGCCGTATGTCTTTCAAGTGACAAAGAAAGAACTGCTTATAGTTTCAGAGCTAGGTATCTTATTTGTAATGGTATTATGACTTTAAAGTTTGTCTGCAAGAGGAAGAAAATGGTAAAAAAAAAATGGCAAGTGTAGGCTCCACAGTGCCTTGTTAAAGATGCTACCTCCATCCTTACACAGGTACACCTGTGCCTCTTATCCCTGCTGAGATGCATGGGTGGGCATGACATGCAAACTCAGGTCTTTGTATTTGATATGTTTTAGGTTAGACATTGTAGCATTAACTGTATCAGGTGTCTTCTGGAAGACAGCATTGCACTTCCTGCAATGTCCTCTGGTTCTTTCTCAGCCAAAGCCTCTTCTCTGTGGCATCCTTCACATGCGTGTACATTTCATTGGTACCTCACACTTTCTGCCCTACAGCAAAGTCTAGGATTTAGCTTATTTGCAGAGTTTCATTTAAAGGCTTTGTAGGCGAGGGCTGTTTTCGTCTTTAATCCTGAAATGCTTTGCACAGTCAGATCCTGCAGCTGTGGCAATATCAAGTCTTTCTTGCAACTGTTTCTGAATGGAGGAAAGTTTTTCAGATTTGCAAAGAAGTAGTAGTCCTTTGTAGCAGTGGTCTGAGCACAGACGAGGAATGGATTGTCTCTAGTTATGTGTCATTGATCTGTGTTCGGAAGATTATGTGAAATGAGAAGTGCTTTATTTGGAAATAGCCCAGTAAGTTGAGGTAGGTGAAAATAAGTGTCAAAATTAGAGAAGTTAAATACTACATGAAAAAGGTACCAAGAGGTACGGTCACCTTTCAGAAGAGAATTTAGAAGTTCCAAAATTGAGACAGCCCCTTGTTGGGGGGCATAAATCTTTAACAGTAGAGAGACAGAAAGTAATAAGAACTAATATGTCATCTTGAAGCCTTTGAGCCTTCAAACACAGGTGTACCAGGGCAGCCTGAAGTTCTTTTAGCCCAATGTTACATCTCTAACAAATGATTAAAGCAATGTACTGCCTGATAACTCCCCAAAGCATCTTCCTAGGTTTTTACAGCCTGAGGCATCACTGATGCATAATACTCCTTAACATTTTGTTTTTCTCTGAGCTTGTCAAAAAATGCTTCTACACTCTGTATAGCTAAACTTTGGTTTACCTTGGGTAAACTTAGGTTTTCAAATCTAAATGCCAGCTTTATTTCACTTTCAAAAAATGTTGATTTGGCATTATTTTCCTTCTAATTCTTATGTGCTTTTGGCAAAACTGGAAACACAGGAACTTTGAGTGTTTTATGCGTATTGCCTTTTCAGATGGCCTTTTTGCAATGCTTTTGTTTGTAAGCTCCCCTAAGTTGACTTTTTTAGGGGTAACTGTGGCTATATGTGTCTGCTCAGAGTCACCTCTTGGGCTATCTGCTTTCCTTAGTGTGTTTTAGGCTTTGTGCTTTCTAAATGCATTTTCATGATCTTTGCATTGCCACTCCTTAAAAGTGGCTTTAAGACACCAAACTATTAAATTAAATATATTTACGTAATTTTCATATTTTTTGAAAAAAATTTTTTTTTAATGATTGAATAATTCCATAGGGTACCTGCCTTGCCAGAACACATGACACATGTGAATGGCTCACATTCCTACCTATATTTTGTGAGGTTTTGTCAAAGCAGTGCATTACTTGCTCATATCAATAAATAGAATACTTTGCATTGTTGCTACCAAAGCATGGTTATGAAGGAGATGGAAATTTAAAAAGTGACCTTTCGTGTTTCCATGTTTATTTTTACATGGAAGGATTTCATTTTAAACTCTTCTAAGTTGTTGCTATTTCATTTTATACTTTTACTTAGGGATGTGCCTTTCCATCCTAAGCAGGCAGGTGGTAAGCCAGAGAGTATAATATAAATGTTCTGTATTCAACAAAGGGCAAGTCAGCAGTCCAAGTGTTAACCTGCTCTTGCAAGCATCAGCAAAGAGGAGATACAGGTGAGTTTATCATTCATATTTATCATCAGCAAAGAGGAGAATGAATAAGATAAGTGAAAGTTCAAACAATATTATGGAATAGAAGGGGGTTACAAATACAGATACCTTGTTCTGGTCAGTTTACCTGAACCTTGGAAGAAGAGCATATTAAAATGAAGTCTTTTTTTTTTTTTTTTTTTTAGGTCATAGTCAGTCTCAGGAAGTGTGTTCTGTATTGTTGCCTCTTTCTGAATCTTTCTTTGTTATTTCTTAGGTTTCTGTCCATTACCTTGTGCAACAGTGGAATTTGCTCTGCAAAAATGAGATAATGGCCTCTTCAACTGGTTGAAAGAAAGAGGTGAGCAGCTTTCTCACAGTCAGTGTTTTGTCTCCTTTAGAAAATGGTGTGCATTAGAAATACTTTTCATTACATATTTTAATGAAAAGTGAAACAGGTTCTAAATATTCTTCATGTGTCAAACAGTCTTGTTTTAATTCTTGTTCTGCTTTGCATGTGAATATAAGGATGTATGTTATACAGTAGATGTCAGTACTTAAGAAAGGACGAATAGCCATACTGAATCTTCCAATCACCATTTTTTCTCTAATGTAGTTATGCTGAGTACTTCAAAAGAAGGTATATAGGGAAAAAGATTATAAGGAACAATTAAGTGTTAACAAGTCTGTTGGGTAGTTTCTTCACAGCCATAAGACAATTAGTGGTTGGTATATACCCTGGAGCATAACTATTTATATCTCTTAGAAACATCTGTTGTAGCTTATATATCTTTAAAATGATATTACTGAACTCCAGCACTTTACTTGCACCTTATGTTAACATTACTGGGTGGTCCCTTTGCTTTTAATTAAGAAGGAGTAAGTAGACCAAGTGAGGACTGATGTACATTAAATAATCACTTTGTGTGCATGTTTCAGTTTAATCTTTTTTTCCTTAGATACTCTTGTACAAAGTTTCCTTATTTCTAATTATGATAACTCCCTTTCATTTAACTTCTTATTTCTACTGCATCTTACAAGTTTGTCCTTACTTTTATTAAAAGCTTGATTTTTTTTTTCTTTTTACTTTGTTTTGCAGAACATAGTGCTTATATGAATTTTTTTGCCACAGATGTTAGTGAAGTTTCTGAATGCAATTGGCTTTCATGTATTGGCTTCCAGTTTACATGACCTTAAATATTGTCTTGGTTTTTCCTCACACTTGGTTTACGAAATAAATAAAATGAGAGTTAATTTTGTTCTGCATGAAGCAAGCTGGCTGATGCTGTCAGCCTCAGGTTGTTTTTGTTATTTGTAACTCTTTGAATGCAACACAAATGCACTGTTTTCCTTCTACTCTCAGCTTCTCTTAGGAAGAATAATTGGAATTTTTAAAGTAAGGTTGTCCAGAAGTCCTGTGTGCTTGGGCCTACTTCAGATCCTTAAGCCATATAGTATTGGATTTAGCTGTTCTGGTTAAAGATGGCCCTGCTGTGAGTTGATAATCGCCATACGTGAGCCAGAAATTACCACACTAATAGGTCAGCCAAGAGCAGGGGTTGTGTGAGTGCACAGCAACATGCTTCACACAACGTCAGCTGCTTTACATCAGAGCCACCTTTAACAGAGGGTGGAATAGCCTGGCTGGCTGTATGTAAAAGGGACCAGAAATCATCATCCGCATGTTCTTGTGAGCTCAGGGGTAGAGCTGTGGGAATAATTAGCTCTGGCAGGGTGGTAGTGATAAACATCTGGCAGCGAGAACAACTTCAGTCAGCATTGCGCATCTGCTTCGGCTCTGCATCTGCTGCCTAGGCCTGGGTGCTGTGTCCAACGTTAGATGACAAAAGCTGAACGAATACATGCTTTTTTGGTTGTTTTTTTTCTTCAATTCTAACATACTCTGTCACTGCTACTAGTGGACAGCAAAGAGATTTTTTTCTCTTTAGTCAGCAAAAAGTAATTCCTCAGTTAATTGCCTCAGTTGAAGCATGTGACTAGCTCAATTTGTTCTTGATTTGCAGTAGTTGTCTTCACTAAATTTCATCAACTGCTATCTTGATAATAGTTTAATCTTCTTCGCCTGTAATTATAAGTGAGAAGTAAAGCTCTTATGGGAAATAAAGGCCATGCCCATATAGTTTATTTATTTATTTATTTATTTTCCCAGTTATTCTGGAGAGGGCTAAAGCCTTGTCGAGTGAAATCGTTTGTAGATAGAAAGGATTTTCTATGAGCTCTATGGCACGGGGTGGGATGGGATGTCTCTTCTGTATTGGAATCTTGACAGAAGGGTCAGTCAAACTTGTTTGATTCCCCTAAAATTTTTGACATATTTTATCATCATCAACAGTTTAAATTTGTTACCATCAGATCTTGTTGCTTTGTCTTCATGTTGTTCTTTGTGCCACAAATATTATTTCACATCTGTTAACTTCAGAATACTCTAAAGAGACTGTGCTTTACCCATTCCTAGTCTTTTCTGACTAAGAACTTCCATCTTTCTCCCACAGCTACAATTTCTTTAATAGCCTTTTGAGAGGAACTTAATCTTTTAAAATAATAATTAAATAATATTTACTGTTTTTCTTGTTACTTTATTTTTTGACAAGTCAAAATGATTTTTAACCTTGAGGATAGCTTGGTTTCTACTTCTGATATCGCATAAGAAATAAGATGTATACCCTTTGGGAAAGAGAAGAGCAAGTTTTTGAAAGACACTTGTGCTTTGCTGTTGTGCCAAATGCTGTTTTTAAACTTTAACATTGAATGATTGAGTTCTATAGGCTTGAAATCTCCGTTTCTACCAGCAAGATCATTTATGTCTACTTTTTCCTATTTTTTTTTGGTAGAGAAATCAGTAAGATTTGTAAGTTTCAAAGAAAAAGATACTGATGTAGAAATAAATACTGAGTGACGGTTAATGAAAGCTCTTCAAGCTCAGTGGGGCCCTTCAGCAAATACATTTCTCAGTAGGATTCAAGTTATAAAACCAAAACAAATGCAGCAAGAACTTTGAAATGTTTCTTGTTATTTTTGGTTCCATAGTGCAATAGTAAAACACCATAAATGATATTCGTGTACTGTATTTCATTTCACATGTTTGGGTTAGAAGCCGTAAAAGAACTCAAGTGTTTTTCAAGCCAAATCTTCAGAAAATAGGTGAAGACTCACTTAAGAAATTTCTGCTTTTATAATTCTTCTTATTTTGTATTTTACTGTGTTTCTTTTTCCTTGCAGTGTTTGTGCAAGGTGAGAATGTTTTGATTACACTTTGTTTTGAGAGAATATATACAAGGAGCAAGTGTTGATTGAACTTGCCTCTTTTTTTCTGCAGGGCCCTTCTGTGATCAGTCTTTTAATTGATTTCTCATTAATATTAATGGCAATTACTTTGAATCTGGAAGTAGAATAAAGCTTATATATTTGTGTACGATTAATAATCATGTGATGTAAAGTTCAGTTTTGGAAAAAAAAATTAAACCTTGAGTAAACTTGAATAGCCAGAGTGTGTTTCTCAGGCTGAAGTGGGAGCATAGTGAAGCTAAGCAAAATTATAGAGCAGGATTTGGGAGAGCAGCATGAGATGGTTAATAAGGTTTTTTTTTTTTTTTTTTTTTTTTTTTAAGGGTAGCATTAGAATTCACTGTAAGTGATTAGTTATTTACTATATAATTTGAGATTTTAGCGGGCTGATGCATTAGAAAGGAAACTGTAAGTCAAATAGTTGGAAAAGAATTGTATGTTAAAGACAGAAGACAAAATGTTACTGAAAGTATAAAATGCAATAAAAATTACTCGGAGTTGCCTTGAGTGACTTAAAAGGAGCTCTATCTTTTCTTAAGAAAATACAAGCACTGTGAAATCCCCTTTAACCGCTCTGGAGGTCTGATGCTGGAAGGCTGTTAAAGTATTCTGAGGAGTAATACTTGTATAAAAATATGAAGAGCTATTATTTATACTACTGTTAACATGAGCTTAAGTATTAGAGCAGGGTTTAAGACTTTGTCAGTTCTGTCAGTGTTTTCTTGGTGCCTTAGTGATAACATAACTAAGTGAGTATCATGGGGAAATCCAGAAAGATTAGTAAAGTTGCGTAACAAAAAGGATATTCGTGTCTTTCTCACCCCTAGTTTGTGGGGAAAAAATGTGTGTGTGTATAAATTAAAAAAATTGAGAAGTACCTTAACTCACATAATTATATTTTATTTTTGTGTATGTTAAAAATAGTCTCCAACCCCAGAATCTTGCAGCATTTCCATGTGATGGTTTTGGCTTGTGAAAGTGCAATTTCTGCCAGGCTGTTCTTAGGAGACTTGTGCCATTTTGAACTAAAGCATTATGAAGGACTCTGTTCTTATGAGATATTTACTGCCTCTGCAATGGAGATAGAAAATACATCCGCTAAAGCTATTACAATGATACGCTGCAAGGTTCTTTCTATTTGAAGAGCTACAATTACTTAAAGGTACCTGTTGTTCACAGATAGAAACTCTGTAAGCACCTAGTACGGTGCCAGAACCAAGAGCTGCTCTGTCTGTTCATATTGGTGTTTCCCAAGATATTTCTGCTTG
The DNA here is from genome assembly GCA_013389825.1 of Crypturellus undulatus. NCBI lineage: Eukaryota > Metazoa > Chordata > Aves > Tinamiformes > Tinamidae > Crypturellus > Crypturellus undulatus. The sequence goes on along the minus strand of VWPW01002688.1, from coordinate 71,126 downwards.
CATAAGGTGGCATAGACTCCCAAAGAGCAGCAGCTTGATTAAGGAATTAGTGAGTAAAACACCATGAGCTGGACTATAAAGGAAGCCACAGTTACATGGTTATGGTTATGATGAAGTACTTTGGTCTTAAAACTGTGAAAAAATGTATAGCAGTTACCCTTAGGAAATCCATTTTTAATAGTTCTGTATAAAGTAGGGTGCAAGGGTTGTCCTGAGGAGTTATGGTTTGCCTGTGGACCCCAAACTGTTAAGTAAACAGAGAAATGAATCTTGAAGTCTATTGTAACGTTTCCCAAATGAAACGTTTTCCTTGAGACTGTTCTAGTCTGTAGGGAAAAATAGCCAGAATGTAAAGATTGCTCTTCAGAATGGTCATGCACAACCGCAATTGAGTTGTATACAACAAGGTTGCATACGAAGTCATTTAAAAACAATGGAAACATTTTGTAGTGGTTAAACCCATTACATAAAAGGTAGCTTTAGGGTCAAATTTTTAGGGATTGAAACTTCTAATACCTAGTTACGTGTTACGATACAAGTGGAAGCGTGCAGAAAACCTGGAAGTAAGTCCTGGATGCAATCCTTTACAAGACATGAGCTCTGGCCTTTTTTATATATATAATCTCAAATGTATATTATTATAATGGCTAAAGCCTTAGGACTCCTACTTGTTAAGAGAAATTGAATGCTGGGATAATATTTAGCAATAATGGCTTAATGTATTATGCAATTTTGGTTGTAATACCTGATAATCTGCCAAGAAAATGAAATGTAAATTGTTAGTTTGGTGGATAAACTTTATTTAATGGTAATGTTACACTATTTCTTTTTTTTTTTTTTTTTTGAAAAAAAAAATTAACTTATGTAAGTCTTGAACTGCAGCTAATGCATAGAGGAAATGCCGTACGTAAACTGCTTATATCACAAATACCCCTAAAATTAATATTTGGAAAGCTTCAAATGTCTATAAAAATGAGACTTCAGAATTCTTAAGTCATTTTTGAAAATGACTTTGAAAATATAGACCCAGTTGAGAGATAGTTAGGTATTGTTCTATTCTTCATTGATGCTTATATGACTTAGATAATAAATGTAAAATTTCAGAAATCATACATGACTTAGATTTCTAAATAGTAATTTCAAGCATTTTAATATGTAGGATTAATATTTGTAAGTATATAGAGTATTTCTGGACACTTTTTAAATTTGGAGTGCCAGTTTTAGACAATTATTTCAGTTTTTGTGATGTTCAGCATGCAGTTAGCCTTTTCAAAATACAGAAATGTAAATATTTAGCTTTTTGGTGTTTTGTATATGGTTTTGCAATAAATTAGTTGAAGTAGTACAAAAATAAATGTTTGCCTTTGCCTGAAGTTTCTCAGTGTAACCTCATTCTTGTAGTAAAAATATCAAGTTAAAATGTGAATTAGTACAATGGACTATTTATTGATGAAACTTTCTGTGATGTCCAACATAACTATTACATTGTCAATAAGTTAACTGACATTTTTGTGCTTAAATCTAAGTAATTTTTCATCTTTTAAGACGAGATTTTAAGTAAGTTTTGTAACTTTATTTTTTTTAGTGTATTTGTCCTAACTTATGATGAGTTGACATAATTAACATTTTATTAACCATGATGGCAACACAGACATTAAGTATAGACAACTATCAAGATGGACAACAGGTAAGTCTGTTTTTTCTCTTTCTCTAAATTAATACAGTTAGCAATAGGAAGATGTAGTAACTTTTCTTTAGTGCCTGTTTTGGCATTATTTAAGTATCTCATGTTGGTTGTAAAAACAAGATCTTTAAAGTGACGAACTAACATGCTTTATAATACCTGGACACTTGTATTAAATGTTTAGCTCGACCTTGCATAACTTTGTTTAACTTTTGGGAAATTGTCACACAAGGAGTTTTTCTTCTGAGGCTGCCCTAGATGATTTCTCCCATGCTGTAATGTTCCAATTTTAGGAAAGTTAAATGGTTATTCATAATATTTTGTGTATGGGCTCCTGTGCTTCTGTATTTGCAATGACATTTAAGCAGTGATAGACATGTTGGTCTTCAGCAAGTGAAGTATAAATTTAGTTATCTAGAATTACATGACAGCAACCTCATTTGAGTTGCTACTGTTGTGCTACAGACTCAAGGCTGGTATACAAATACTTCACTCAATAGCCTAAATAAAAGTAATAATTAGAATTAAAATGTTGGTCAGTGGACTTTCATGGTTTTTTTTTCTACCAAAAGCAGCTAAACAGCTAGAATAATAAAACAAAGTTTTTCAGATGTGTCTGGTCATGATACTTCTTCTTTTGTACAATAGTTTGCATATTGCAACAATTTGAAATTCCAAACTAAAATAGTACTAGCTGGAGGCAAGTCATACTCTGCCCTGGCTCTAAAGACCCATTTTTGTGCTATTTTGTGTCAGGTCTAAGTAGTAAATACAAGCACTTCTATCAGCAGATGGCAACAGTGGTGAACCGTCAGAAGAAAAACAGCAACTTTTTCCATCTCTCTTAAATAGATGTTTATCTGACTTCAGTCGGGATTTACTTATTTTTGTATGTCTGTTTACAACTTGTGGTTTTTTTTGAATGCTATTTTCTTGCTCTTTTCTCACCTACCTTAAATTCTTGGTTTATTTCCCACAAAATATATCTTTTCCTCTAACATGTTACAGTGATACGTACTTTTGTAAAGAACAAGTTGGGGAAAGAGAGTTTTCTTTATTTTATATCGTAAACTCAGTGACCCAGATAGGCAGATGATTTGGTGCCTGCTTCTTTTGTGTTTTGGAAATGCCCCACAGGGAACAGCATACAGTTTTAACTGAGCTATTTCCTTCTTGCAAAAAGATCACCTCCACCTTCATATTCTGCAGATGCATGACATGACATGAGTCATCCCCTTTTGTTTTGCCCCTTCTTCCTCTCATTAGCCAAGAAATGAGTTCATAGTTGCAACTTTTCTGCAAGCACTCTGGCGTAGAAACCACTGGTGCTTGCTGAGGAAGCACTTTGCAAAGCCCGATGCTCGCTTGGCTTGGATACTTTCTCCTTTACTTAGTTTCCTGTTTAGCTAGAAGATGGCTTGTCCCTGTCAGGTAATAAAGCACAAGCCTTCCCATTCTCTCAGCCCCTTGCTGGGATAGTGTAGATTTATTTTGCTTATGTTGTGTGGAAGGTCTATCAGAACGGGATGCTCAGAAAGGTTTTGGAGGCCAGTTCTCCTCTTGAGGAGCTGTCCCGGAGAAGTGACATGATATATTTCAAGGGAGAAGAGGGGAGGTGAATGCCTTCTGCACACTCAGTTCATTTCTGAAGGTGCTAATTCTGACTTCATGATGGTATGTAGAACAGCCTGTCCTTTCTGATCAAAACTCGCCTTGAAGTAGGTGAGGATTGCTGTGACTTGCCTTTGTATGGATATAGGCAGTTTTCAAAGGGGAGAAGTGTTTGTTTGCTTTTTTTTGAAGGGAAGCTATGATGCTCAGGGGTCAAGTTCCTTAAGATACCTCTTAGTCTAAAAAAAATAATAATAATAATTGGAAGTGATGGGAAATCCATTTGCCAAGCCTTAAAAGCATCTCCCGTGTATCCCCACCCACCTCGTGCCATTTAGGATGTGCGCAGTAGCGGCAGTGGCTCTGTGGGCATAATTCCAGTGCCAGCAGATCGTGCGCTCTCAAATAGATCTCGTGGGGAAAAAGAGAGATGTCTGTTCTTGTAGCCAAACAGGTGAATAGAGTGGGGATTTACATCTGAAGGAGTAGAGGGCAGGAGAAAGCCAAAAGAGGAAGCCAGAAGGTGTCCCCTCCCTCAGAAGAGGGGAAGGGAAGTGCTCAACTAGGCGCACCGCTAATGGGAAAAATTATGTGGAACTTGAGCTGTTGTGGAGCCCAACATGTTAAAAATATTAATGTGAGGCTTTCTTCAGCACTATCAATGTGACTGTGGAGTTACAGGACTTTTAATAGGACTTTTTTTCAGAAATATTTAAGCTATATTTATGTTTTTAAAGTGTTGGGGTTTTTTGTTTTGTTGTTTTGTTTTGTTGTTTTGTTTTTCAGAGGAATTACTGATATTCCCCCTGCTTTTTATTTACCCTAATATTGCGGTTCCTTATTGCTCCACTTATTTGCAGGCCACCAATCCAGACTGGTCGTTTTTCACTCTCATGCAGATTTATCGTTTTAGACTGACAACTTTTACATGAGGTGATTAAACTTGTTATGTATAAATATGTGAATTACATTTAGATAAGTTGGCATATATAAAAAATACTTCTTAAAGGCAATTGCCTAGATTTTGTTTCCTCACAAATTGCATAAATGTTTTTGTTAAATGGATTTGTAGATGTAATTATTGCTGTTTTCTCCCATAGCTTGATATCCCTAACTTGTTACCTCAGTATGTAAATTTGAATGCTAAAGCTCAGTGGAAGTTATGTTCCTGATCATTGAAAGATTGGTAAGACATAGAATACTTTGCTCCTCTAAGAAAGTAGGCACTTTAACAGACAAGAAAAACTAGTTTCAGAATTCAATCGCTTCAGTATTCTGCTGTAATGTTCAGTAGGGAATGAAAAAGAAAACTTGAAGTAGAAACTTTCCTTCCTGTAGTTTTCCTTGTATGCAGGCATCCTCATAAAATTTTTGGAGCAATGCACTCTAGCCCTTTCCAAAAATAGCCATTTGAGAGGTAAAATGTTTTAACAATTCACTGATACCTGTCATTCCCATTTTAAAGCTGAGTGCTGAAACTTGGTGACCTTTACCCCTTAAGAAGTATCAAAGATTAAAAGAGGGTTTTTATTACTGCGTATGTCTTTTGTGCAACTGCCAAGTCATACTAACCTTCTGGCAATTTGGTAGCCTTTTGCATTGCTATTTCCTTAGAAAACAGTACAGTTATTTTACGTCAAGCGTACAGTTTTACTAATAACATATCCTACTTTATCTACAGATGCAAGTAGTAACAGAATTAAAAACTGAACAAGATCCAAACTGCTCTGAAACTGATGCAGAAGGGGTGAGTCCTGCCCCCGTAGAATCTCAAACTCCAATGGATGCAGACAAGCAGGCTATTTTCAGGTAGTAATGGACTTGTGTTCTGGTTTTTTTTTGTTTGTTTGTTTGTTTTACAGACCAATTAAAATCAGATGGTCTCCTGGTTATATGACTCTGTAGGTTAAAGAATTAGATCAAATTAGTTTCATTATCAGTCTTTACTCAAGTAAAACTTTCCCTTGTTGTGGGCCTTATACTTCAGTACAGTATCAAGGTTATTCTAAAGATAGCAGCATTTAAGGATCAAGTGCAATTTAGCAAGTTACTCAGGCTGTTGAACTCTGATCACAGTTTTTCATACTGTAGATTTTATCTTAAATCTCAGTTTAATTTTTATTGTAATTATCAATCTTTACTCGCTGTTCCTAGGGATTGTAATCTATTGCCCTGTAATTAGCTCAGACTGGATTAAATGTTGATCTAAAAACAAAACCAAAACAGAAAAGCCTTCTAGTGTTAAGTGCTATGCTGAGCACTAAGTGCAGTTTTGATGAGGTTTCAGTGTTCTTTCATTTTCATTGCTTTATAGAGTTATAATTGCTGCCAGTGAGCACATGAAAAATGAAGCAAAAGACCTAGTACAAGTCTCCAAATAAGTGCATATCAAAATCCTAGTTCTGCTCTGAGCCAACCTAAATGATTGCATGGGAGGCCACCCAGTATAGCTTATATACCATTCTCAGTTTAATCAGTCTGTAAGGCATTTTGTGATACGTAAGACCTACATTGAAGAATAAGTGAATTTTATCAGATTTGATCATTTAAATCTGCATTCATCCCATTGGTGACTGCTAATCCCAATTTCTAATGCACTGTATTAATGTATATCTTGCCACATTAAGTGGCAAGATATTACAGTTAATAAAGCAATATGCATAGTTTTGTAGCTTGTTCTGTTTATTTAAATATATTTTACTGCTTTGCTTGTATCTAGATTGAAATGGAAATGAAAAAACACAAACTTTTGGTCTGCTATAGCCACTTACGTTATATGCAATCTTTCAATTTTGTTACCTGTTACTGTTACCTTACATGGGGTCAATACTTAAGTTTTCAGTTGTCTATGTGTAAGAGATACTTATGTATTTTAACTCTTATTCTAGGCATCCACTATTTCCTTTATTAGCACTATTATTTGAAAAATGTGAACAGTCTACACAAGGTTCAGAAGGTACAACTTCTGCTAGTTTTGATGTAGATATTGAAAATTTTGTAAGGAAACAGGAGAAAGAAGGAAAACCATTTTTCTGTGAAGATCCAGAAACTGATAATCTGGTAAGTATAAGATGTTCATCTTATATCTTAACTATAATGCTTACTTGTTCTTCCTAATTTGTTTTCTCAGCTGGTGTTCATATTTTCTACTCAGATAGAAAAAAAGAAATATATGTGTATACTTAGCTTACTGTTGTTTTATTGTGAGTACCTGAAAAAGTCTGCATCCTTGAGCCTATCTCATAGGAGAAAGGGCTACTTAAAATTTACATTCACAAGCAAAACCAGATTGAGAGGAACTGGAAGCATCAATCAGAAAAAGATGTTTTACAATGGATATCTGGGAAGGTTTAAGTGTGCAATAAGTATCCCGTGTGGAACACTGAAGTAATGTGCCTGATAAAATCTTCTAACCAAGAAGAAGATTTTACATGAGAGATACGAGATGCTGCTTTAAATTGCCCGGACTGTTGTGAATGACAGCATGTCAGGAGGGGCACATATGGTTACAAGAAAGGGGTCATTTTTGCCTGCTTTTGCAAGCAGACTGAAGAGGTTTTTTTGCGTAACTTGATTTTTTTCCAAGTACTTTGTGACTGTTTGTCAGTGTCCTGAGTTCTGGGAAGATAGTATTGAAATGCTGTCATGAAAGATAATGCTGAAAAGGGCCTTTGTGTATTCCTAGATGAGTGTGAGAGGAAAGAAGATGGAGAGGACACTATGTTGTGGAGTGAGGCGGGCTTTTACAGCCTTAGCTAAAGAGACTTAAAAATTTACCTTCCTGGCTACTTGTTATATCTTTATAATTGTAGGTTACAATGTTCTTGACTGAAATATCTTTGTAGATTGTGTCAATGCTCTTAATCTATGTAAATATGAAGTCAGGTTAGTTTAAATCATCTGTAGGGATGGATCGGGTTAATGTAACTTACTTTCTGCTAGATTGCCTGCAGGACTAAATAGCTCTTATATCTTGTTTGTGGAGCTGATGACTTCTGTGCTGTCAGGAACCACCACCAAGGAGAATTTTCATGGTTTGGCTTGTTTGGTTTGCAGAAGATTTTACTCTCAACTTCGAAACATCTTGAGTTTCAAATGAGATTTTGGGATAGATGGTAGAACAAAAGAATGGACTTCAGAAAGATGGCAAAGCAGCCAAAGGAGGAGTCACAGCTGTCTTTTAGCTACTTCAGAGTACCTTGTGCATATTAAATGCATCTACTCCCAGTATGTAAAGATAGTCTCCATATTAGCGTGAAGATTTTCAGTTTATAAATGAAGAACAGGTATTTGTTTGTGCAAAGTTATAGCCAGAACAGATTTTTAACTCCCAGAATCTCAGTTTAATATCTTAGTCTTTAGATCTCCATGAACAAATTTTGATGCAGCCCACCTGACTGAGATAGACAGGTTTTTCAGTAACTTCATTTTCCAGATAGGAGGTTGACATAAACACTGAGAAACCGTTCCATGGATAAACCCTGTAGCCAAATGACTATTGCTACTGTAGGAAGGAGAAAAAAAATACTAGAATGTTGAAAGAGTAAAAATAAGGCAAAGGGAAATAAAACATACTTTCGTTTTTAGCTACTACCCTAGAGTTAGAAGCAATGGTGTGGGGCACTTTCTTTTCTTTGAAATGTCAGTGCATTAGCACTATATTTGTGAAATAATTGTAGCACAGTATAATACTGTGTTTTCAATACATACAGAAATAAGTGCTTCAGAATGGGGACAAGAAGATGGTCCTGTTTCAGAACATGAGTGTGACTTTTCCACTAGGGTGCAGATATATTTGGAGGGTCATCTGCACTGGGACCATAATTTTAGATACAGGAAAGGGTTTCGGGATTCCTGCAAACCTCCAAATATGTTTAATGAGAGAGGAGATAAATGCTTTAAAGAGATTTCTGAGAAAAGCTGCTAATGAATGCAGTTCCACATCGGGATCATTTCAATGTGGCAAAAAGTCCTGCGGGATTGCTGTTAAAGTGAGTTGTGGACAGAATTAGCTAAATAATATATCAGTCTTGGGATCTTATTATTTGACCCAAGTATCTAGTAGCTTAGCTACCAGGTGTATACGTAATTTTAGAGTAACTTCTTTCTTCATCTCTTTTACTCTGCGATGTGTTTGTTGGTTTTGCCACTGCTATCAGTGGCAACCTCTAAGGGCTGTTTGCACATCAGTTGTGAATTTAAAGGCACTAATAAATTCCCTGTTTTTATTTTCTTCTTTCTCCCCGCCTACCCCAGGGACTTTTGTGAATATATTTGCTTCCCATTCTTTACTCAAAACAAAAATGAATTCTGTTCCATATAAAGCGAGTCTGCTGACTTGTTCAGCCTCAAGTTATTTTCCTCATTTGTAACTCTCTGAATGTAACACTGGGAGGAAGATGCCCATGTTCCAGTAGAGCTTCAGGAGCAACCATCTGGAAAGCAACCTGAGGCTTGGTTCAACTCACCCTTCTTCCCGATTGACCTGATTCTGGTTTTTGCAGTGACACTTGGTTTGTGTGCATGGACTGGCGGCACAAGTCTGGCTGACTTTGCCTGAAATGGATGCAGAAATCTGGCGTTTCGAAGCACGGCTGTGGTAGGAGGCACCCAATGATGACAGCTGAGGTCACTGTTATCTTAAACAGGAACCACATTGCAAAGTTGCCTTGTCTTTGGCAGGGAAGCCCGTTCTATAGCTGTATTGTCAGCCCTGCCTTTCTGTTACCAGATACCGACTGAAATCTGAGTGTGGCTTCTCCACCTCTCCCAGGGGCAGGGGCCTCAGAGCAGCTGCTGTCACCGCAGCAGAGAGAAGAGTGGAAGAGTTTCTTAAAGCTGAGGAATAGCTGGGCCTTTCTTCAGGCTGCAGTTTTTCTTCCTTGTGTCATACAAATGAAATAAATACACTTNTTTTTTTTTTTTTTTTTTTTTTTTTACATAAATTTAAAAATCTCTGTGGGGTTGGAAATAGAAGGAAGCCTAAGACTATGTTCCTTTGGTTACTTGTCTTTCTTCTCCCTTATTAATTCTGATGTTGAATAAGCCATGCACTCGAAAGGAGAAATCAGCAATACTGCCAACTAGAGTGAGCTGGAAGGGTGGAGAGGATAGGCTGGACAACCGCCTACTTTTTACCCATGCTCTTGCCTGCTTCTGATGGAGTCCAACAAATAAGGGAATCTGGGGGGGCATGGCTTGTGGATCTCAACTGCTCTGGATAGTTTATGTGCTGGAACTGAAGCTAGTGACTTCAAAACAAGAGAACCCCTTCTGTGTCCCTGACATCCTAAACTAGCTCCATACTGCATATAGGCTGGTTGACTGGGCATCAGAAATCCTGAATGTTTGAGGATTTTATACATGAATGTTAGTACTCTGGCAACGTTTCACACTGCCCAGACACTTAAAGTACCTTGAATATTCTTCAAAAAAAGAGGTTGTTTTGCATCTAGAGGACTACAAAATGTTCATCTGTAAGCCACGGAGGTCAGAATGACCAGAAAGGAAGGTCATTGAAAGCTGTGTTAGGCTGTGCTAACCTGAGTAGCTCCTAGCAAGTTACAATCTAGATTATCTCTTGTTAACTCTAATGTTGTGGTATCTGTTCCATTCTGAATTAATTGGTGGTTTCCTTCATTGATAGTGTAAATTACTTCGGCACTGGAAAGTACAATGAGAATGCACTGAAAATTTCATTTTAAGAATAGTCTTGGTCCATACATGGTTAAGCCTGGCGTGTAAATCAGTTTTCGATCCTCTTTGTTTATCTTTATTAGAGGCATTCACTTTAAGTTATTAAATCAACAGACTCAGTTGGTGATCTTGAAACCACATAGCAGAGGGTTTGGTCAGTATAGAAATAGTGACACACCATCCCTTCTGCAGTCTCTTACCCAAGTCTCCCTTTCAGGTACATCATCAATGTAGAGAGTTTGCAGTGAGACGGATAGGAGCGTTTCCATTAATACTGATGGCTTCTGGATTGTGTCAGAAAAGTGTTATTAGGCTTTATTGCATTTAAAAGGACAAGAATTTCTCAGAATACATTATAACAGCTTGGAAAGAAGAAAAACATTGACACTGCCCTATGCAAGGTTTCTTCCTTAAATGAGTTTTTAAGAAATTCCGTTTGTGACGGTCTGCAGTAAATTTCTTTTATTTGGCTTTGTACAGCCGTTGCTGTGTTCCTATTTTTATGTGTGATTGTTTTCATGTGCTTAAGGCAGAGATGGTTTTGGCCTTAGTTCTGGTAAGGTGTTCTTGCACTCTGTGATCTTTGTTCATGGTGCGAGCTGAGCAGAAGGATGGGGCATGTCCTGTTTTAAGCAAGGGGGGAAAAATAGTCTGACTAAACAGAACCAATTCATCACTAAGAGAGTAAAATATTGTGTGCCCAAAGATGTATTATTTATTACCTCAAGTCCAGCACAGCAAACAGTAGATGAGAGACTTAAAAAAAGTTTTGATTAAGATATTCACTAATGCATGTACTCTCCATTAGTCTGCTGAATATAGAGAATTTTATAATTTAAGTGTTTTGGTCTCCAATTATTGCAGCATTAGAGGATAGTCATTATTAACTCTGAAAGAAACATAGGTGACCTTTCTTGTGTGTTAAATTTGCATAGGTTGTTAACTCATTTATGTTTAAGGGCAATTTTAAAGGCAACCATTATAGACAGCTATTCGAGAAGATTGCCATCTTATATACCTCAGTGATGGACCATTACACTTTTTAATCCACGGGCTTTTGGGTGTTAAAAGCTCCTAAGAATTACTAGGTTTTAACTTGGATCAACTGCTTTGAGCATATACCTGGGGACTGTTGTTGTTGTTCTAGGTTTGTTTTTGGTTTTTGTTTTGTTTGTTTTTTTTGTTTGTTTGTTTTGTTTTTTGTTTCCCCTGCAATTGTGCTTTTAAAGATTATTTATTTATTTATTTATTTAATGTTGGTAGAAGGTTGGAGGGGGAGGTGGCGGCAGAGAGCGGTCAGGAAAAGAAGTGTGTTGGAATGAAAGTTAAGTCATCATGAGATGACTGAGTTTATCAGCCTTGATCTCCTTAAGATACCTTGAATAAAGGCTGCTTCTGCTCCTAGTTAGGAGGGAAGTGGCACCTTATCATTTAGTAAGGTGTCATTTCTGGTTGCTGGATTCAGTGCGCTGGCTAGGTAAACAACCCTGTACATGTGACAAATCCTTCCAAATAATGGTAAAATGCAGCTTTGCATTGTGTTCTAAAATATGACCTGTTCAGTTTTTTAAAAAACAGAAGGATATTTTTCTTGGAGATCTAGAATTGCAAGTGTTGGGAGTGGAACACTGGATAAAAATAAAATGAGTTATTTTGACAGTCTCTTGTGTGCATATTTGAATGTCCTGGATCTGTTATTGCTCCTTCAAAACTGGCACCATCTGATTTTGGTTTTGGCTTTTGATCTTCTGCAATGACCCTTACTGTCACCTCTGCTATTTTTATGCAGTGTTTAATACCACCAGCTATCACAGCTTACAAGCCTTTCTGTCACAGTAACCATGACAAGGATTCTCATCATGATAATGGTTTCCATCATGCATATATCCCCGATACTTCATTTTTTGTTTAACTGCATTTTTGTGAAAAACTATTTGGTTACTGCAAGCACTGCTGAACAAGATGACAGGCTTTTGAACCTCTCTATTCTAATTTTATACATAAATTAATACTAGTAATTTTTGTTTACTTGTTTTTTTTATAGACAAAATGCTAGGACATTTCCTGTATTGTTCCCTCCCAGCAATCTGTGTGACAAACTTACACTAAGTTAGAAAATGTTCTTCAGAGAGTATGTCAAATTTATCTGTACACTGTCACTTTGCTTGGTGTAATGTGCAACTAACTGAACCTTGTATTTCTGACCTGTAGATCAAGACAAGTACTGCTTACAAAACCTGTTCCAGACATGCTTTTTAAATAGTGCATCTGAAAGGGACTGTTTCCTTTCCTTTCTAATCCGATGTGATATATGGTCCCTGTTGTATGATGATGATAAAAGTTCATGTGACTGTGCTCATCTGCTCCGTGTTCACCTCAGGGGTGCTCAGTCTTCCTAATGCATCAGATTTGATAGGGTCAGAAATTACATTATACTTGTGTTTTGCTTCACCTGTTTTGTAGTTTGCTTAGGCCCTGGAATAGTGTGGGGTGTTTGTATGTGCGTGCATTCCTTTTACATTTCAGGAACATTTGATCAGTACTAGATTACTTCAGTAAGCACTCTGCATAGATTGGTGGTCTTTGTTACCTAAAAGCAGTGTCTGCTTATATCTTACATTAAATATTTGTGGAATTAAGTTATTTTCATTTTGTTCCTAAAATATTTTCCCATTGTCTCCCTAGATGGTAAAAGCAATCCAAGTGCTACGTATCCATCTACTCGAGCTAGAAAAGGTTAATGAGCTCTGCAAGGATTTTTGTAGTCGCTACATTGCTTGTCTGAAGACAAAAATGAATAGTGAAACTTTATTAAGTGGAGAACCTGGAAGTCCATATTCACCTGTGCAATCTCAGGTATATTTCAAATAGTTATGTGGATTTTTGCTTGCATTTCCTGAAGAAATTATAAATACTCTTCTATTGCTCTTAGTTTGCAAATGGATTTTCTGCAGTTTCTCTAACTTTTTCAAATCTGTTTTTAAGACAAGAAAGAACTGTAGGAGGGTGTGTGTGTGTGTACATGTGCCACTGCATGATTGGCAGATTTGTTGAAATGTGGCAGTGCAGAATCACTTTTTATTTGGCCCCGAATACCTATTAGACTATTGCTATTGGGTGGTCCTGCCATACGGAAGTGTTTGCTACATACTCTTGTTAGTCTTGTAAGTTCACTATCTGCCATCCCTGTGTATGTTTTTGGTATCTGAAAGTATGGAAAGACGAGTTTGAAGTCAGGCAAAAATGACTTTCAAAGGGTGTTTTTCTATGACTGTAAAAGTCTTACTCCAGTAGAGACTGGAAGAACTGATTTTTGTATGTGGAAAACAGTAGAAATTATTCCTACTTATTAAGGGATGTTTAAAAGTTTGCACAGTCAGTGAAAGTAACTTTCTTGAGCTGACTAAAACACATGAGGCACCCTGTACACATACTATATCATTTTGAAGTTGGAAGGTGTTAAGGTTCAGTTAATAACTGAAATTGCTTTGATGCTTGTAATAATGAAAGCATACAGGGTCCATTTCATTTTTCTTCTTTCCCTTGTGTGTTTGGATACTGCTTTTTATTAGTATGCATATACCTAGAATCATTTTCCTCCTATAATTTCTGCAGGTAGCTTTATGTCATTTCTAACAGTTGCTTTCATTAGGGTTTTCAAAGATCCTGATTGGTGGTAATGAGAAAGTTAATGTAGGTAATGAGGAACCTCTAATGAAGTCACTTTCTCTATGAAGTTAATCCTGTGTGTTAGCTCCCAACTTGTTTTTAGAGCCAAAATTACAAAAGCATGCTTTATCTCCTTTACAAAAAAAAAAAAAAAAAGAAAAGCAGCAACTAATTGTTTTATTTTTCTAGCAAATTCCAAGTGCCATTGCAGGCACACTCAGTCCCCAAGGGATTATGGTGCCAGCATCAGCATTGCAGCAGGGAAATGTAACTATGGCAACAGTAGCAGGTATGACAAAGTAAAGAAAAACTGGCACCTTGCTCTTGATTTCTTTTATAGTTGTTACAGAAAATACACAATTGCTATTTAAAATGTGTGTGTTATGTTTTTTTTGTTTTTTAACTCTAATAATGGCTGAAAAGTTGGGGGTATGAAACAGCCAAGTGCCTTAGTGGTTTCTGAATGATAGTTTAATTTCTGTATATACCAAGTACATATATGTGAATGGTGAATGGAGGTTAGAGTTTAAATATAATTTTAAGAGAACCTTCTGTGCAACACTACTTTTTTTAAAAGTCATTTCAGAGATTGGGATTATTAATTTTTTTTTACTCATTTTTCAAAAAAAAAGAAGAATCTATTTGACAAATATGTGTGTTAATTAAAATATTGCACTATCTAGCCCTCTGCTTTATGCAGTTTTGACTTGAACCTAGAAACCAGAGATCCTTGAGGTCCAAGTTGTGCTACTGTTTAAGAGATGGTATTAGAACTGGAAAGTTCTATTTTGCTTGTAAACAACAAGAACAACAACAAAGCTTTCAGCATGCCTGCAGGAGAGCAGTGCTGTGCTCTCCCGCAGCGTACGGGTGCAGGGAGGCTGTGCTAGGGGACAGCTGCTCTGCAGCTTTGCTGGTGCCCCAGCCCACCGTGTGCTTCCCAGAGGACTGGCCTCCTGGTTGGCCTGACCATCTCCATGTCCCCCAGGTCGGTGTGGAGAGGTGGTGACTTTTCAACTCTGTGAGTCTTGTCACCTGCAGGGTGGTCCAGTGGCAGCAAGGCCGTGGGCCATCTTGTGGCCTGGAGGTCGTGGCACGTCCCTTTGGAAACAGGAAAGGTTGATCAGAGCTTGGTTCTCTTATTTCCTGAGCAAGTACTTTAATTGAGAGATTGATAGGGTGGTGTTCCTTCTCCTCTCTTCAAAGAGAAGAGAGAACCAGGTGGATATATCCAAAAGAAATAAATTAAATTTTAGCTTTGTGATCGATATAAACAAATCTGAACAGGCTGAAACAGAAAGGGATTGTTCTTCCATGGAGCTGCCCTTGGCCCTTCTATCCTGCTCCTGCTTTCTGCAGGCACTAGTGTTTCTGTAGTGGCTCAGTGAATGAGACACTACACAGCCAAAACTATGTCTATTTTTGCTAGGTTACCACACAGCTGCATAATTGCAAGTGTCAGCACTAGCAAACCACAGATGGGAAGAAGGGTAGGACTTCCCATTCCAGCATTAGCCTGCACTTATGTCAAATCACAACATTAGGCATGTATGTCCAGAAAGTGTTTTGGGGGCAGTGAATCATAGCCTCCGAATTTTTTATGGTTAGACACTTCCGTTTCAGAATTTCAAAGTCCACTCTTTTTTCAGTACTTGCTATTGACTGGCTTCAACATCTCCCATTGAACATGGTGAGTGTTGGGGGTTTGTTTTGTTCCATGTTCTTCCCCTAAACCCCCCCTCAGTTTAGTGACTTCCTGTGTATGAAACATTATTG
Organism: Crypturellus undulatus; assembly: GCA_013389825.1. NCBI lineage: Eukaryota > Metazoa > Chordata > Aves > Tinamiformes > Tinamidae > Crypturellus > Crypturellus undulatus. The sequence goes on along the minus strand of VWPW01002688.1, from coordinate 55,690 downwards.
CCTAACTTGGATTTGTAAATTCTGGTTTTTGGAAGCTCAGGTGTTTAACTATCAATTACTAGAGTACAAATATTTTGACAACAAAGAATTCAAAGTCATCAGAAGGATTAGAGCATATCTAAAGTACAGGAAAACATAATCAAATTTAGCATGTATTTTTGTGGGTGGAATAAATTCTAGTGTAGCAAAGAACACATCTTATGTGTCTAGTCTAAAATAATAATTGATATCTTGTCAAGTTGTAATATTATCTGCAATGATACATATGTTTAAAGAGAATGACTATCCAATTTTTTTCTTATCTATAATTTCTTTGTTGTTGTTTTTTGTTTGAAGGCGGGACAGTGTATCAGCCTGTCACTGTGGTCACTCCACAAGGTCAAGTGGTGACACAAGCACTGTCACCTGGGACTATTCGGATCCAGAATTCTCAGGTTTGTTTCATTGGCTTTTCAGGAGAGTGTCCTGGGCTCAAGTAAATCTAATTGTGTTAAAAGGTTTTGGTTTAAGTTTAACATACCAGAATGAACTTTGTGCACAAGTTTGTAGTAACTGATGTAAAATTAATGCAAACACTGCAGTAATACCAGTTTTACAGCTTGGCATAACCTCCTAGAGAGATCTCCATTGATGCTGAAGATTGGTGTAGTTTCTAGCTGTTATTCTTTTTCGCTGCTACCGTTGATGGTGAAGCAAGAGTTTGTTCACAGATAATTAAAAACCAGATACGTTAAGTTAGTTAAATAGTAAACACTTGTTCAATGATTTAAAGCCTTTCTAATTGTTGAGCTAGGCTTATGGCAGCGTGGATTTATGCTGTTGGTTACAGTACCAGTGCTGGTACCAGTGCTGTAAATTTGACTTTATCAGAAGGTTGCCACCAGTACTGTGAAGAGTATATAGTTCTCAATTTATGTATGTTGAGAAGTATTTTGTCATGAAACTATGAAAATACTGAACTGAGACTAGGGGTAATCCTCAAGTAGTGCTCATCAAAGCATTTCCTAAAAGCTGGGGGACAGTAGTCTTTTGGAGGAGGCTCTTTAGAACTGGATCAGGAAAGCCCTAAGGAAAAAATAAGGAAAAGAATGTATAGAAATGGTTAATTTAGGCAGGATTTACAAGTCTCTCTTAGAGCAGAAAGCAGTAAATCAGCCATTTCAGGAACCTTGAGCCAATTACCAATGTGAATTAGGAGCTATCAAGTCCACAGTACAAAAATCTATTGGTAATTATTCACTCTTCCTCTTCTTCCTCCTCCCCTCCTATCTCCCCCCAAAGTGTGCTTAGAGAATTCTTACTTTGCTTTTATTGGTAGTAGCATGAACGTACCTGCCCACATTCTGCCTTAGATACATGCAGTTTTGTCCTTAGATAGCTTTTGGAAGAAAATGTATAAAATTAGTCTCCTAGACTGAAGTGTTTTTGAAGAAAAATGATTTTATCCCTCTGATGGGGAAAAAAAATAAGATGCTGCATGCAAAATAATATCTATAGCTTATGAATTTAAAAAGCTTGCCCTTCAATATACTATCTGTCTGTGTCCTTTCATTGTGTTGAAAGGACTCTCAAAACCATGTGTACCTAGATTTGGACCCCTATTTCTTGCCAGCACTGGGAGATCCCTCTTCAAATTCTTCTTTCAGTGTTTGAGTACTGTGGAAGTGGGAAGGAAATACTAGGAGAGAACTGTGAATGTTCATTGCAACAAACCCTCCATAGATAAATGTACTATTTAGGATGTAAAATGTTATTTCAGAAAGATAAATATGCTCAAAGTATATATATTATACACCCATACATGTGTGTATATAAATATATAAAATATATAGTTCTGTGTGTGTATAAAATATATAAAAGTATATATTTAGATAATGTGATACGCACATTATTGTAATTTGATAGTATAAGTCTAGCTCAAATGACCTTTAAAACTTGTTGTACATGTGGCATTGACATGACTGCCTTGAAGAAATTGATCTGTGTTGTTTGAAAAAATGATTGATTGGAATGATTGGAATTACAGTTTTCTGAAAGAATATCTCATATGCAATTTGTATATTGTTTCTTATCAACTTTGCCCAAATTCTGAAGAATATATCCACTGATATTCACAGGTGAGGTTTTTTTAATTTTCTTAGTTTGTGTAAAAAGGATTTGCATACATTAATACAATGCATTACTACCTAATACTGCCATTACTGTGTTAACTTCTTTATTTTTTTCTCACATTATATTTGCAGCTTCAGTTGCAATTAAACCAAGATCTAGGCATCTTGCATCAAGATGATGGCTCATCAAAAAACAAAAGAGGAGTTCTTCCCAAGCACGCTACAAATGTTATGAGATCTTGGCTTTTTCAGCACATAGGGGTAAGGACTGAAGATGCTCAGGAGTCACAAGGTTTGATGCAACTCTTTATATAATCTCTTATGATTTGCTTCATAAAGAAGGTAAATTTGTTGTCTTTGTGTAATCTCATTTCATTTTTTCCTCAGATCTTCTGGAGTAGTTCCACAGAGCCTAATGTAGTAGTTCTGCAGAGTATGATCAACTGATTTTATTATTTAACAAATACATTGTGTTTGTATCCCATGTTCTCAAAAACACTGTTAAAAGGGATCTTTTTTTCTTTTCGGTGTGTTGAGAATGGAATGCTCTCTATAGTGTACTTCATGGCACAATGAAGAATGGTTCAAAATACATATATATGTGTGTGTGTATTTGTGTGTTTGTTTTCATGGAGGAGAACTTCAAATTTTGGGAGATTATTCCTCTTTCAACAACCTTTCTGACACATGCCATTTGTGTTCCTGTCTACTTGTGCTTATAACAGAATGTCTTTCCTTTGCAAAAAATATTTGTCCTTGAAGGATATGTAGTGCTTAAGTTATAGTGTATTTATAGTGTGGATATGTTCTGGTTTCAGCAATTGATTGTTTAACAAACAAGTTATACAGGAAAATCTGTGTGTTCATCTCTGTTATGTGCACTCTTTTCATTTGTTTCATTTGTTCTTCATTTCAAGAAGAGGCTTGTCAGTACTCTCATGTGACATTGCCTTTGGACAGCATAACTAATCAAATATGATCACATGCTGTGTTGCCCAGAGATCATGCTGTTTAATACTGTCAGACATGAGAAGTTTTCTTCTGAATTAGACATTAGCAATTTAATGGTATTATAGACACTTTCAAGGGTAAAACCAGTTTTTGTCGTAAAGTACTCTTTTTGTTAAATGATCTTATCTACAAAAGTTTGTGTGGTTTCTTAAGCTTATGTTGTTAATGAGTCAGATGGCCTTAGTCTAGCAGCTCTAATCAGTTGTAAGATAGGAGTCCTTATTTTGGATGAGGAGATAAAATGGAAGCTTACACCTTTTTATATTTTTTTTCTCTTTGGTTTGCTTTTTATCCTGTTTAGCATCCATATCCAACAGAGGATGAGAAGAAACAGATTGCAGCACAAACAAATTTGACACTACTCCAGGTTAACAACTGGTAAGACCAGAAACACTTAATGTCTGTTACTGTTTCCACATGCTTGCAGCATACAGAAATAATTAAAGAGTATAACTTGGACATCTGGAATCAAGCTTGCTGTGCATAGTACATGCATGTTATTTTTATAATACATAAGCTATGTTAATACTTGTGCCATTTAAATTCAATAATGATTCTGTAAAACTTTATCAGTAGAGAATTATTTTCTTTTATAACTGAAGGGATAGAAACTTTTGTTCCTTTTGCAAGTGAAGAGATTCAGGTTAAGAGTTGGTGATTTGTATAAAGGCTCTGAAAAATATGCCTTAGTAATCATGGTTCCTGTTCTTTAAGAAGATACTGCGGAAAGGTATTCCCCCTTATCTTCTGTTAATGAGTATTATTGCCTGAGCAGTGATGTCCCAGTGGAAGGTGTCAGTGCCTCAACTACTCGTTTCTTGGGTTCACATCTTTTAACATGTCTTCTTTTTCACCAGAGATATAAGACAGCAGCCCCAGAGGAGGAGCAGAGGTGCTAACGTGCATTCAATTTTGCTTAGAGTATTGGTTCCTAAAATTGTTGCAGATGAGTCCTGCACAGTTCTTGCTCAGCTTTCAAACATGATGCTGCCTGGCTGCATGTCTGCAGTGGGGTTCACTGAGGAAATACTCATGATTGATAGTGCAGAAATTCCACAAGTAGGATACTGTAAGTAGGCCTGCATGGCATGCTGGCAAGAGAGCTTTTTAGTTATGAGAGTTGACTGAGGAACCTTGTATTGCACCATGTGGCCCTGCCAGCTCCACCCTGCCTCCTTCCACTGCTGATAAATGTGGCTTCTCTAAGTGCTTTGGCAGATTTAGCAGGGAATGCTGCCCACAGTCACAAGACAACTCTTGCTTCCTACAAGTAGCTACAGTGAAACTGATTCTGTTAATTGCTGGTAGGGCAGTGAGATGTGGGTTAAGTGTTTTCTTATTCACTAGCAGAGTAGGGAAAAGGCAGCAATTAGCAGTGTAAAGTAAACAGGCAGAGATCAAGGAGTGAAATGAGTTGGGAAAGATGGGAAAATGTGTTTGATATTGTCTCTCCAATCAGGAACTAGGCCTGGCAAAGCCAGGGAGCCTACAAAGCAAGTCATGCAGGAGCTTAGGATGGCAATTTAAACTAGATCAAACAAGGTAGGAGTTAGATGTTTAGGTGATTCCTAATGAGAGAAGTATCAGCTTTTTGAGTTATGCTGTCAGCAGGTCCTCTGGTGATCAGCTTTTAATATGGTCTTGAAGCATGAGTTAGTCATGCTGTCTGGGGAGCTTCTTCCTCTGGAGATGGCGGAGGGGGTGGGGAAAGGCTCCCAGCAGGCAGATAAGCCCTGCTTTCTTGGCTAGTTTTCAACATTGAAGGATGCCAGTGTTTTGGGAGGAGTTTCACACACAAAAAAAAGGCAACGCCAAGCTGGTAGGAGAATGTGATATTTTGCAATTATAAAAAATCTGTTTTTTTTTTTTTTTTTCATTGCATACTTGTGAGTCTGACAAAGAACATTTGCAGACTTATGATCATAAGTATTTATTATCTTTGATTGTGTTTAGGTTTATCAATGCTAGAAGGCGAATTCTTCAGCCAATGCTGGATTCCAGTTGTTCCGAAACTCCAAAAACAAAGAAGAAAACAGCTCAGAACAGACCAGTTCAGAGGTTCTGGCCCGACTCCATTGCTTCAGGAGTTGCTCAGCAGCAATCTAACGAGCTTACAATGTCAGATGGTAAGGAGAGCTAGCTAGACAACAGATGATAAAGTTAATCCTCTCGAGGATAGAATTTGAGTGTTTGATACATTTAGTGGCAGGGAGCTTCCCAATATTTCTGCATGACTGTTTGGACAGACAAGAGAAATGTATCTTTTTTTTTTTTTTTTCCTCCTTAAAATTGTTTCCCCGTTTTCGGGGGGTGTTATTGGAAGTTATGTGGAGAAGCTTCTTGTTTTATTTCGAAAGTTATGTAATGATGTAACAAAGGTTAGATATATATGCACGTTCTGAGGTAAGAACTGCACATCAGTAATGTTCTATCCCAATTAGCAGTATTGGACTATACTTTGAGCTTTCTGATTCTGCATCCTGTTCACTTTCCTTTCAGTATTGCTTGAGGGGCTGAGCATCTGCAATTTTGTACATGCCTCATGTTTCAAGTTGAGAAGCAGGGAAGTGCAATAGAGTTTCCAAAGTTTTCGCTTAAAGTAGCTTTGTTAGCAACAGATCAAACTAAAATATTTTTCTTTTTAAAATTGAATCTAATGGCTTTAATCTCCAAATCAACCTTTCTTTCCTGTAGCCTCTTGCTTTATTACAAACTACAAACATCACAAATTGCAAACCTGTAGCAGCTTTCCTCTCAGCCTCCACTGGATCTGGCAACAGCTTTATCCATTTAAGTCATCTTGAACATCTCTGAACACTCCCATTTTTCTGCAAAGAATTAAGCTGCAGTACCCTGCAAAAATTTTATTGCAAAGACTTGAGTGGAGAATTGTTGTAATGAGCGTCCATAACACAGCTGGGTTTGAACCAGCTTTAGTTCTGGGACTTCCTAATATTTAAGTGCTTGGCGAGCTAAATAATGCAGCTTTTATTTTAATGCAGTTCCTTAGGTTGCTTCCTACTGATTAGAAACAAACTCTGTTGTGTACAACTCTGTATTAAAAATAGCTGAGGAAAGATGCTCAAGTGTGGTGATTTTGCTTCTCTAGGTGCTGTTGTAACAATCACAGCCCCAGTCAACATGAATGTAGACAGTCTGCAGTCTCTGTCGTCCGATGGTGCTACTTTGGCTGTCCAGCAGGTTATGATGGCCGGGCAAAGCGAGGACGAGTCTGTGGACAGCGGTGAAGATGATGGAGGAGATCTCTCGACGACAAATATCAGTGGGCTGGTCTTGGATAACAGCGATTCTCTGCAGTAGGAATCAAGGAAGAGTGACAAAATGTTTAGGAAAAAGAATGAACTGACTGACTGTTTTTATAGTTTGCACAGCAAACATTTTACACAAGTTTTATTTCTAATATGTTTTATATGTAGATATAGAAGGGTGCACTTTTTTGTATTTCATAGTAAGCTTAAAGAGTGTTTTTGCAGGTGCAGCAACTTCTTTCAAATGTGTTTTTTTTTTTTTTTATTTCTTTTCATTTTCTTATTTCAGAAAATTATATCTAGTAATATAAAGAACCACATAAGCACCCCTTTGTTCTCCGATGAATTGGAAGTGCTGCAGTTTCTAAAGAATTATGCAGTTTCAATTAATGCTGTTATTTAACACAGCTCTTGATGGGCAGGTGATGTAAATTTAAAGCATGTGACACTAGTGTGTGGAATTTGATCATTGCTTTAGATACGTATATTTGAAAGATGCTTCTGCACCTTAAAAACTGCTGGTCTGAAGTGGACAGCAACACACAAAAAAGATGGTGATGTGTGATTCAGTAGCGAATGTATGGCAATTTAAATAAGTTTAGTTTCTCTCATAGTCAGTGAGCCTGTTTATCATTTGCTAAAAGAAAAAACTCCTATTTTTACCTTGCCAGGATTATTGGATAAAAAATATTTTTATAAATTCAGTAGGAATTGGGATGACGACTGTATTAAGCAGGAGAAAAACAAATTTCCAGAGGGGAAAAGTAAATGTTTAGTATTCCTATTTGGAAGGTCTGAAAACTGACCAAATTCAATAAACAAGTCTACCACTAGCATTCTACGATTCTCAGCTATCCCATAGTGGTGTAGTATATTTGATAACGGCACAGAGAATGGTCCATTGTTTGATGGGATTTTGATATTGTCAAACTTTGATTTATATTATGTGTAAACTAATATTCAAATAACATTAACGCTGTATCTAAACTTGTATCTGAAGATGTTTGCTAAATGAGTATTCAGGTAAGTAAATTCAAACACCCACAACACTTCCAGTTATTAGAGAAATATAACAGTTTACAGTTTGTCCATCTGATTTTAAAAAATGAAAAGTTTCCTATTATACAGTGATGATTTTGCTATCTTTTTGCTATTTTGTTGCATTTGAAATATTTTTCCCCCAATACAAAAAGTAGTAATTTATGGATTTATATAAAGTTTCTTCAAAGCTGCAGGTCACTACTAGAGTATACAGCAGGCTAGTTAGAGTAGTAGATCCTTGTGTGTCCTTCAAAAATTGAGAGCTTGTCATGAAAGCAGGGGTGTTTTTTTGTTTTATTTCTTTTTTTGTTTTGTGGTTATAGATCATTTCTTTTTTCCCCAAGTTTGGAGTCTTTGTCTGTCTACCGATGAACACTTAGTTCTGGAACTTTGTGTTCCTGTTATTAAGTACAAGTCTCCAAGTAACAAACTCCGAGAGTCTCCTGGTATGATCAAGGTCCTCTTTTCCTCCAGTCCGTTTGTCCCTATCTCGGCTTAGATCAAAGATAGAAATTTCTTCTAATTTAGACCACATCTAGTTGCAATTTTTTTGTTCGCAAAACACTCAGGCATGTGCTTAGGTCTCATTGATTTCAACAGGATTTGTATGTATTTTTGACATGCTAAAATTCTCAGAAACAGATCTTTAAAGACTGTTTCCCAAGGCGTTTTTAAGTCAGTAGGAAGAAGAATTTCGGGAAGAAATATCATACTAGTGACTAATAGCTGTTTTGAAAAATTGTTGTTGGACTTTACTCGACACAAATGATGCTTCTTCAGTGGCTTTTACTTATTCCCAGATGAGGATTTTATTTCTTGGTTCAAATACAGTAATGATCTACTCCATCTGGAGTTATGTTTTCTAACGATTTTGTTTTATTTTAACTTCTCCACTTTGCCACTAATGTGCCATGCTTATTAAAGAGCATAGTAAATGAATAATGAAAGGTTTAATTAGGGAGACTTCAGCATAGCAGAACTAACTTGAAAGCTATCATCAAATGTAGTTTGATCCTAAAGTATTTAAAAAGACAACTACCATGTATAAATCATGCTTCTCTGGAAACATTCAACCTACTGTCCCTGCAAGCAATGCCCAAGGTGATTAGAACCAAGAACAGATCAACTCCTCAAGCACTTTGTCACCCTCACACTTTCTGTTATATAGCTGTTTTTGTTTGTTGTTTTGTGTGTGTTTTTTGTTTGTTTGTTTGTTTGTTTTCAGGTACCCTTGTTCATATTAAATAGTGTGTTAATCCTAGCATGTAGACAGATGAATAGTCTGCCTCTCGTTGTGTACAGAGCTGTGGACAAATACACCTTTCCAGATCAACCTGTACTGAAGGAAAGGACCATTGCTCACTGTCTTCTTTCCCCCTCTGACTGGAGTTGCTGCTGCATCTGAGCTTTCCCCAGCCTGTGGGAAGGGCAAAAATAGACAAAAGTTCTGCAGTTTATGGATATCAGGCATCTGCCTGTCCTTCAAGACTTAACAGAAATGAGGTCTTAAAAAAAAAAAAAAAAAAAAAAAGGCATTGATGCCATTTAGTCTGTATACAACTGGATGGAAGAGAGTTCAGAAATACGTGCAGTTTATCTTGCATTTTGAACTCAGCTAGAAACAACTGGTCTTCAGGGCTTGCAGATTTCTGAAAGTTTAGTTTTTGGAACAAATTGTTTTCCGATTAGTATTTTTTCCTATTTGCAGTGGAAGTTTTAATCTCCTGAGATGTTTGCAACCTTCTCTTCAGCTAGTGTATAAATACTTGAAAAATGAAGCTAACTGGAAAGTTACTATGAAAGGGAGAAAATTTAGTAGTTTTACTGGCAAATCAGGAGAAAAAGAAAGAGACAGACAGGGAATTATAAAAACTGAAAAAAAAACCCTTATCAGTATAATCAAAGATATCACAACATATAGAACAAACCTCTTTGAATTCAATTAGAATTTTGTAGTTGGTATGAATTGCATGGAAGTGCTTGTTCTTTTCATGACTTTAAAAAAGAAAAAAATAAAATGGTGTTCTTCCCTTTTTACTAGGTAAGAGATTACTGGTTTAGGGGAAGCACCACTGTTCAGGAAAGATACATGTTTCCATTAGACAGTTGCAAGGTTTTCATAGGGGACCTAACTGTAAGCCCCTGTATACTTCCCTCCTTCCTATTCAAAGCAATTAAAGTCACATTCATACATAACAGAAGAACTAGTTTATTTCAAAAATCAGTACAACTCTTCTGCAATTGTAATTGTTTGCAATCTTTTTTCAATGTAATCTAGTTCATTAACCCCAAACAGGGTTCTCAGTTTACTTTTCCAAGATTTCTATACAAAGACAATTTCCTGTTGTCCTTTAACATTAAGAACATAGTATTTAGGAAATCAATTCCAAATTGATCAGTATGTGTTTAAAAATAACAACTCCAAGGCACCAATCATGTTAAAATAAAACATTTGGAGTTGGCAGGTATAACCCTGGCTGAGTAGACAGTTTCCTCTATCTGGATATGGGGTCAAAGAGACATCTGACTACCCTTGCGGGGGGGTCAACACAAGGTTGCATCTTCAGTGGAAGAGAACTGCTCCTTTCTTCTGGTTCCTGCTTGTGATTGTGAGGCTTTTAGAGAGCCCTCCGGCTTTCTGCTGCCTTCTGGCTCTGTTTGCTTCTGAAACCAGAAGATGAGAAGGGCAGGAGGCTGTGTGGAGCTGGTTTGCACCAGGTCTTTTTTGGTTGGACTATGGCCCAGTGGTTTATCTATACCGAGGAACTGGAGTTCCAGCTTCCTTTGCTTTAAAAGAAACTTCAGGTTTCTGGATCCTCTTGTGAAGCAGGGCCACACAGACTTAATGCACGAATAATATATATCTATTCACTTCTCTAATCACGTGGGAAAATAACTAGAAGGCAGCTCAACTTCCTGACTTTGTGAAATTGAAAGCGGAAAGGATCGAATGAAGTGTTTCCAAAGGATGATAGCTTCATAAAAACTATTAGCCTGGTAGCAGTTATTTTGAAAAGTGAAAACACATGTGTTTAGCTGTACATTAATTTAAGGTTTTTTTTCTGAAGATGAGTCGTCTTGGGAGAAAAAAATGAATAAGCATTTGTCTATGCAAGATAAAAGTCAAAAACATGTATGAATCAGCCATTTTAAGTGCTGTATTGTTGTCTTTTTTGCTTCTGTTTCATTAATCTTTTAAACCTTTCAGCCTTAAATTCAGCTTAGTTTTAGAGCTGAATAGGCAAAATGTAGTTCTAAAATCCTGATGGAAATGTAACTGACCTTTATTCACTCCTGAAAATCTTGCATGTTAAACTAGAGAAGGCAAATGTTTTGGTTCCCTAGTAATGAATTCCGACTGTCACCGCCTCCTAAAAAACAAAGCTAGCCGATAAATATCCAAGGAAAGATGAGTTTAACTGTAATATTCAAAATATCAAATCATCAGTCTTGTGCTGAACACACTTCGCTCTTTACCCTTCAGCATATCTGAACAGTAAAGCCAGTTGCCTTCACCAAACTCAAAGGGACTTTCCCTCCTGCTTTGGCTTAATAAGCTCTTTCAAATAGGCTTGGGGTTGTATTAAGTCCTAAAATGACTTGGTCACCCAGTGTAGTAAAACAGGCACTGATGTGCACTTCAGTGATTTCTCAAATCATACTGCGTGGTCGCTGTCGTCTCCTGGAAATACCAAATCTTGTTCTGTGACTTGGTTCTTTAGCTGATTGAGCACAGAAGTTTTTCCAGAGAGAAGCAATGTGGGAGAGGGCAGCGAAGCCCTCACCTACCTTGTAGACCTCTGCAAGGATGTTTATCTGGTTACTAGTGTCTTCAGACAGTGACCAGGCTGGCCCCTGCATCTTTCAGTGGTTTAGCAATGTTTGGTTTGTACAACTGACAATCTTTAAAATGTGAACCCTGTTTTTTTTTTTTGTTTTTTTTTTTTCCCCTCTCCGCTGGGGTGGTTGCTAAGGGATTTTGTGAAGCAACTGATATATCAAAAGATAAAATTAAACAGAATGTTTCCTGGATGATGTATTTTGACACTACTGTTCTCTGTGAACTTAAAAGCACGGCTTTAAAGTAAAGCATTCACATTACATTAGCAGTATTGTTTGGCTGGGAAGACATATGTTTTCGAGGAACCTTGAGCGCAGTTTCAAACTAGTTAACCAATTCTTGGCCAGGAAGAATCTTTGGCCTTTTTGCTTGTTTGAATTTTCTTGTTTATGCAAATGCAGAAAAAAAATGTTTACTAGTTCTTAAGAATCTGGGGGTTTTTATTATGCTTTTGTAATGCAGGAGCAGCTTTGAAAGAAGGAATTAGCAGGTAAATAGCCCATGAAGTGTGTGAGTTTTTTTGTTTGTTTGTTTCAAAATTGTTAATTAAACTGGCATGGACATCAAACTTTCAGTAATGGTTCCAAGCATATACAGTACTGATTTATTTGAAAAGGAATCCCCCATGCAAGTCCCACATGCTGACGTTTTTAAGACAGATAATCTATAAAGCATTTCCAAAAATACCGTGTTTTATTAGATTAGAGATCTTCAGAAAGCGAGGGGGCTGCTGAGACAGCGGCGGCAGCTCTTCTCCAGCACGAAACCGACCTCCTTCCCGCCATGGGTCCTTCCCTCTCGCTGGGGAGAAGGAGGACAGACAGAGGTCGGTGCCTGGGCCCCCAGCCAGCTGGACCAGGCCCGGGGCTCCCACCTTGGGCTCTTCCTGACCTGTTCTGGGCCCTGCCCGCCTCACGGAGCAGGTGGGAGCGCTCTGGTCACCAGGCCGGGTGCTCCGTGACCCACTCTGGGCCCTGCTCACCTCACAGAGCAGGTGGGAGTGCTCCGGTCACCAGGCCGTGCACTCCGCGGGCCTCGTGCTCAACGCGGCACCGCGACGCGTCCTCTCGCTCTGCGCAGTTACAGGCAGTGTGGGCAGTTTTCACACGCGCTTGTCGTATTCACAACCATTTACTTTACCTGGGGACGTGTTTCCAAGTGATTTTGGATCGTGCATCGTTTTACAGGGTTACTCTGTGGTGGATTAATGATATAGACGTGAGCAGTGTGCGTGGGTGACCGTTAGCCCTAGTCAAAGCCGTGCCTGGGAGGAGCGAGAGTAGCTCCAGGCCATACAGTTGGAAGCAGTTTCAAGTCCTCTGCTTCCAGGGAGCCATTTTTTTTCCCTCAGTATGAAAAGAACAAAAAGTAAACTTCTTTAAAGAGATCCCTTCCCCTAAATTACGGTCAGGACAGTGTATTGCCCAGTCTTTTACTCTCAAACCCCCCTCAAAGATAAAGTCCTTCAGATGTTGCATGAGTCAGAGCTGTGATGCTAAGCAACTGATTAGCCTGTTTGCTTTTGTGGAGTACCTGTTTACCAAACACCCAGTGATCTTCCATTGCCCAACCTGAGCCTCTTTGGAAATCACCCTCTTTCCAGAAAACCAGAGCAATGTTTTCCCTTCGAAAAAGAAGGAAAACACACTGCATGCAACAACCGTAAAATGCCAGTTCTACAAAAAATAAGTAGTGGACCTATGTAGAGAGCTGCATTACTTATTCAAAACCTGTATTTAAATTCATGAAAGTTCAGAGTGCGTGGCATATGCAGGAGTAAGACTGTGATGTATTTTAAAACACCACCAACAAACACCCTTTAGATATTAAAATACAGAGGCCGTGGGACCTTCATGAGCCACCTTTGGTTTGTCTTCTTGATGCAGCAAGGATGTTAAAGTGAATTGAAGCAATTGGGGCAAAACTCCAGTATATTTTTGTCTTCTCTGCTTGCTTTTTACTTTTGGGCCACAACTAAATGTCGGAAGATTGGGTCTACCAGGTGCTTCCTGACCATTATTCCCAGTATTCCTTTTTGTTCTATTTCTTGCTGGATCCTGAATATTCACTGATACCTATATTAATACGTAGATGTGGTAATAACATTGAATTTGCAGACAATTTTTGTTAGGACCCAAACATTTTAAAACTTAGTTTGTCATGAAAAGTCCATAGATCATACTTAGAAATGGCTTCTATGTCTCTTTGTACCTGCCCCTCCCAGTGCAACCTTCCTGTACGAGCTGCAAACTGCAGAGACTCCCCTTAATGCTTTACGTTCCTGGGATGACTCGCGGTTTCTCACCTTGCCTGGTCTTCGGGTTTGGACTGCTCTTGCCTTCAGTGTAGGCTGGAATGCGCAATGACAGGGACACTTCCTGCGTGTGTGACTGCAGGAGCAAAATGAGTTTCTGTGCAGGGGCTGATTTCCTTAGAAATCAATTTCGTTTATGTGGTTCCCGGAGAAAGATCAGAGTTGAGACCAGGAGGAAAAGTGAGAGAGTGTTTCTGTTGCTGGTATTTCACTGTGTTTTGTATTTGGACAAGAGGATTTTTTTTCCCTCTGCATGGAAGGACTGTTTTGCACTGTGGATTACAAGTAACTCTCTTAACCTAGCACCATAGCTGAACTGAGACCTGAAAGCTCCTGAAAACTCAAAGAAGCTTCATCAAATAAAATTGCAAAACTCGGAGTTTTTCAGGGAGCGAGGTAACGTTCTTGGACAATACCTGCAATAGCTTTTCTGCCTTCCAGATGCTGGGGGAAGCAATACTCATGAGTTGTTTTTAAATGCAGTGACACTTTAAGCAGCTACGGAAATAATTATTTTACTCTGAGAACGTACATTTTGCTTTCAAACAACTTTTTTTTTTTTTTTTTTTAAAAAAAAGGGGAGGGCCCCTGCCCTCCCTTCCATTCTTTGAAAGCTGGTAACAGCAGTTAATCCCTGATTACCAGCCCTCGACTTCTTCTGTGTCTCTTGGACTTTTCAGCTGTGAATGGTGTTGGATAAGGACTCCACCAAGAGCTCCAAGGTTCAAAGCGAGCTTTGTTGGGAAAATTCCAACCTGACAACTTTTCAGAATGAATTGTGGATGCCATGGTGAATGCAGCATTGGACCGATAAATAAGAATAAGCTATTGTTAGCTTAGTTGCACAACATTAAAACTAAAACATTTTAAACCTAAATCAATATGTACATTATTTTCTGAAGTGAATGTGTGTCTTTTTTGTCATGTACATGCTGTTTTTATAATATGTTTACCCTAGTAAATGGTCTTAGGTAAGAATCTGCATATTTTAATACTTTGCATTGCAGGAAAAAAAAAAGGAAAGAAGAAAAAGCATGCTTTAGGGAAATATTTTTAAAAATCTATTAAATTATGCAAATCCTTAAAGAAATTAGACTTAATAAATTATCAGAAAAATCCATTTCAGTTTGAATTTCATAAGTAAAATGTGTAATACAGCCAGTCACTGTCTTTGCACTGGGTTTGCTCCACAGATCCTGACCAGTAAATCTCTCTTCTTCCACAGCCCCTGCTGTGCTTTTGCCGAACATAATCCAAGAGTCTGTTTAATGGCGCTTCCCTGAGGACATCTCTTCCAAAGGCCAATCTACATTTTTCAGTTCCCCCCAGCCCCATAAAAGAAGGAAGGGTTGTTGTTTGCAATGCAGAGAGCAACTGAGACTTTGCTTTTTGCTATGCAGCACTATTTGTGGTTTCTTCTACGATACCTCCATGATTTCTCACTGCAATAGTGATCCAAATGAATACCGGAGGAAATCTAATTTAAAAAATCTGTTTTCCTTTGTACACTGACCCAATCACACATGTATGTGTGTTGCGTATTCGTAAGCGTGCAGGGTTTGCTGCTTGAGGCTAAGCCTAACCTCCATGAAGGGGCCGCCTGTTGGCTGCTCTCCTCCTGATCTGAGGTCATGCGTGCAGCATCGGGGTCTAGAGAAACACCGAGAGAAAGCCAAGGGCAGCCAAAATCCTAAACTGGCCTGGGGGAACCTGCTTGCCCTGGAACAGGTGAGGGACCCTGGGAGATGCCTCCCTCCTGAGGGGCTTTTACTTGTGAATATTCCAGCTCGATGCTTTATAGCTCCATGGTGCATGAACCGACAAGGCTTGTGGCGCCTGTCCAAAACATGGCTCTAATGAAAAATATTGCAAGGCAATGGAGAAATCCTCATCAGCTCCACGAGTGAGTTACAGAAACAGTAACGGCCTTTTGCAAAGCTATGGAATACTGAAGAACTCAAACCAATCCCCCAATCTCCTTTGAGCTGGGTGTAAAGTCAGCTCTTTTCAGGAGCTGCACATTTCTTTTGATACTGTGGCTGGGTTTTCAAAGCTAGTGTGGGGATGCACAAGAATTTGTAGGTAGTTCTGTGCTTAAGAAAGGGGTGTAAGTTCTTACCTGCCAACACACACCTGTGTCTGATGCAAATGTGGTAAACATGCAAATGTCGTAACCACAAAACTATGGTGTGATGTGGAGCTCAGGGAAAGTCTGACTAGGAAAAATGTAAGTATCAGTAACACCGTGTCTAAAATGTAGACAAGCACTCAGCTGGTTAAGAGAATACAGGACAAAACCCTTTCAAATAAAGCATGCTAAAGAAGAAAAAATGTAGCTAAATTGAATAAATTCTGACAACTAAACCATCTATCATCTTTGAAGTGAGTTTCTTTTCCTCCTCATGCTAGGAGTGTTCATGAAAAAGCAACACAGTGTCTCAACTCATGGGAATATCATGCAATCAGGCAAAGATCCTGCGAGGTGGCAGGACAGTGGCTGTAGCCACAAGCTGTCCTTAAATGCAAAATCGTTTGGCTCATATCCAGCAGTCGCCACCCGCCCATGGCCCTCTCCTCACAGGGACTATCAGGGAGGGGAGATGTCCTCCACAGGGGAAGATTCGTGGCAGAGAGTAAACGCATCTCCCCAGACCCACACCCTCCCCAGCTGAAAAGGGGATTACGAAAGAAACAGACGAGTTTGCCTAAATCACTTCAATCACGCAAATCACTTGTGATTGCTGGGGGAACAACTGCCACATTTGCAAACGGATTCAGATTTCTGCAAATGTTTGGCAAAAAAAGCGCTCAGCTCATGGGTTAAAATATTCACGCCTGGCGACTCTGTAGCTGAGCGCGGCCTTCCCCCTTCTCCCTTGCAGCACCTACCTCAGAAAACCATGAGAAAATAAGAGGTGCTGTTTCCTAACCCAGTTCACTGGTAAAAGTGACGAGTTTCTTGCCTTTGAACTGTGACAAAAGCCCAGCTCAAGCATGGCAAAAACTGCTGACTGCTTGCAAAGGGACTTGGTGTTGCCCTTCATGTGGTTTTCCACACCGAACATTAGTGCGTGACAGCTTTTCGTCAGGCAATTTCACATCTTGGTTTACCGTGAGCTGTCTTTCTCACCTAGAGAAACCCTAGGGTTTATGGCATTTTTGTTGTGTGCAAATCCAACACGAAGAATAAGCCAAAACACCGAGAAGAGAAACTGCTGAGTGCTCGGGTTTCGCAGGACGCGCAGGGCAGCCCCTCTGCGGGCGGTTGCTTGACAGGTCCCAAGGCCACGCCCTGCAGCCTGTGGACATTTTTTCCTCCTGATGCTTCTCTGAGGCAGGAGGAACACACAGGTGCCTCTCATCTATTTCCAAAGAACAAATTTGTCTCCCTCATCCCCCCTTCTTATTGCCCAGCACCTGTGTCCTATCCTCCCGCTGCTGGCCGCAGCCATGTCACGTCAGGCTGAGCAGGCCAAGGAGGCTCAAGGATTGCAAGTCTCCCCGAGCAGAAATATTTGCAGGGGGCTTGTCTGGCCCAAGTGTCACCAGCTAATGTATAAAGAAAGCATACATATGCCAAAAGTTTATCATTAAAATTGATTTTATTTAGCCTCTTGGAAAAAAAAAATGTTAACATCTCAGCCTGATTAAGCTGTGTTTTTGATTACAGTCTTTCTGAAAATATGCACATACATATACATTTATATATATTTATATACTTAAGACATTCAGAAAATGAAGTTCTGCTGCACCCTTGGTTAGTCTTTAGCAGTTGCAGGAGGAGAGCACAAGTGCAACTGCTGGGTTCCTGTCGCACCGGGGCTCTGCAGGGACTTGCAACGGGCTTAGGGCTGAGTAAAGCAATACTATCTATGCGCTATATAAACATTCATACAAGAGCACAATCATCTTACAAATAAATAAATAACCACAGTCGTTTCACTCACGTGAAACCATGGAGCCACCGCGGGGCCAGCCTTACAGAGAAAAGACCACCCAGCTATACCTGCTTGGACTGGCTTATAGAGGACATGGAGGGCGGCATCTCCGCTGCATGCCATGTAATCTCTGCCAAGCTGCACAGCACAGTCTGAGCACCTAAAGCTGCTCCCCGAGGATGCTCCAGGGTGCAGGAAGCCTCTGGACAAGGTGGAGGAAGAGGTCTACTCCTCGCCGCCGTCGCACTGCAGCCTCCCGCCCTGCGGCGGGCACGAGCAGACGCGGTCGCCGCGGGTGGTGACGGCACCCGCGGGCACAGGCAGCTCGTCCTCGTCGTAGCAGATGCACTGGGGGCAGCCGTCGGCCACGGGGCTGCCCACGGCGGCGCAGGCGGTCGGCACGGGGGGGCAGCGCGACGCGCACGTGATGTTACCGTCGGGGCCACAGGTGCAGAGGCGCCGGGCGAAGTCGACGTAGAAGGAGGCGCCCGGGGGCACGGGGTCCTCGTCAAAGCCCTGCATCTCGCAGTCGCTCTGCAGGTAGCTGGGGCAGGGGCAGGCGGGCGCCAGGGGCTTCGCGGCGGTGCCAACAAGCAACAGGGCGCCGAGGCACAGCCCCAGCAGTGCGGCGAGGGACATGCTCCTGTGGGGACACCGCAGGGAAAGGGTCACGCCAACCCCAGACTACTTATTTAGCCCCAAATCCTGCCCGGTTCATGGGCTCCCCAGCACCTGAGCACTTGCTGTGCCCTTCAGGAGGGATGCCCAGGAAGGACACTCCTTTGTCCCTGACTTGACCTGAAGGATTTAAGTTTCAACGACCAATTTCCTCTGGGAGGCCTTCAAGCTCGGGAATGCGAGGAGATAAAAGAGTGCAGTGTCCTCCTCCGCGAGCTTGTGCGGCAGCCACTGCTGCGATCCACGCCTTGTTGCTCTGCGAATGTGTCTGGCTTTCTGCTCCCTGCCACTCTGGGCTGGCTGCGAGCTGCCGGCACCTTTCTGCTCTGCGGCCCTTCTAGCCAGCCCATTGCTCCGTGGGAAGCCCAGCAGGTCGCCTAGTCCCCATGCCCTCTTGTGAAGCCTTCACTTCCAAAAGATCCCAGGCACGAGTACCAATAGGAAAGAGGAAGTGACCGCAAGTTCCACGAGGGGAGGTTCAGGTTAGATATTATGAAAAATGTCTACGCAGAAAGAGTGGGGAGCCCTGGAACAGGCTGCCCAGGGAAGCAGTGGAGTCACCGTCCCTGGCAGTGCTCAAGAAACACATGGATGAGGAGCTTAGGGATAAGGTTTAGCAGGCAGGGTGGGGATGGGTTTATGGCTGGACTTGATGATCTTATAGGTCTTTTCCAACCACAATGATTCTGCAATTCCAAGATTTCTCTTCATCTACCCCAGTTTTCAGCCTCCCGATTTCAGCCAGGGCCACATGTCAGCGCCACCCCCGGGGAGAGACTTTCTAGGCTGTCACCAACCACCTGGGCAGCTGGTGCTGTGTAGCCTGTACCTACAGGCTCTCCCCTGGGCTGACCCACCTTACGTCTTGCTGGGCCAGCACTTCATCCTTCCAGCCTGGATTGCTCTCTGACCACCCCCATGCCACCTTTGGTCGGAACTGCATCAGTCTCATCAGTAATCTCATGCTATGCAGTGGATATCTTTGGTTTGCTACTCTCAGAAATGTGCGACTAACTGCAATTGTTCTTAACACTTTTTAAATAAAAATATTAGTAAATTGCATGACTGCATGGATAAAAAAGAAAGGCTGAAAGCATGAACTCCGTGTGTTGTAGTCTGGCAACAAGAGAGAACACACAAAGTAATATTCTTTATATCCTTCCTATTTTTAAAGCAAACTTTCTCCTTACTGGAGGCTGTCCTGCTGCTTGCTGTTTCATTCACACATTTCAATCCATGGCAGCTAATTTATCACTATTTCCAGGTGACTGATGGCTGTGCTGGTTGCACTGAGCCCCGATCTGCTCCCTGAAGGTTGCCCGTGGCAAGACTTGCCTGCAGAGCTTCTCTTTTGCAACCCCATGAAGAGATCCCTTGGCCATTCCCTGTCTGTGCAGCCCCCCATTTGCTTTACACGACATGTAAAAACACCTATTTTGCAAGAGTGAACTCCCACACCCCAGCACTCACACTCAACCCTCCAAACTTATGATTTTGCCTAGCAATTGCCTCTTCAATAAAGGCCAAACATTGAAGGAAACTGGGGTCCGGCCTCCTGCTCGTGCCAAGCCAGTTTTTCCCTATCTCTGGACAACCAGACTACCGGCCCCACAAAGTGCTCCCGCTTTGAGTGGGCCCCGGGTTACCTGGTGCGTGTCAGTGCAGGGCCCTGGGCTTGGTGCTGCAGCAGCATCTCCTGCCTGTCTGTGCGTCTGTCCGTGCGCCTGTTCGTGTGTCGTCCCCGTGCAGCCCAGCCAGCACCTCTATTTATACGGCCCGGCCCGGCCCGTGGCTCCGGGATGAGAAGCTGGGGGGAGATGGCAGAGGCGGGAGCCGCGGAAGGTGGCTGGGCCGGCTGGGAGATGTTTATCTGGCTCGTGGTGTCAGTTTAGTCCCTGAGGCTGCAGACTCACCTGGCGGCTGCCGGGCCGCCGTCCCGTCCTGTCCTGTCCTGTCCCATCCCATCCCGTTCTGTCCTGTCTGTCCCAGGAGGATAAAGGGATTTTAAAGCTGAGGCCGGGGGTGAAGAGCAGGGACGTCCTCACTGTGGCCCAGGGGAGGCAACGGGGCTGTTGGTGCCCCCAGCCCCAAGGCCGACTCTGCTCCCCCCCATCCCTCACCCATCTCCATCGCTCCTGCACACTGCAAACCCCGTTTGCTCTGTGATGGCTCCAAGCCAGGGCCCTGGCTCAGGGTCTCTACCTGCCCAGGGGATGGGGGGATGAGCCGAAGAGGGGAGAGCAGGAAGGGCAGAGCTTGGTACGCAGCTCCGGCTCAGAGCCTCGTTCTGCACTGGCGTGTGCCTCTCACCAGCCCGGTGCTGCCGTGATAGCCTGGTCATCAGTCCCGGTGTTTGGTAGCCGCCTCCTCAGAAGGGTCTCAGCAACATCCCTCCAGCCCCCCTCCAGGCCGACCCTCTCCTCCTCCCCGTCAGGTGATGTTGGTGCTCACACACTTCCCCTTTGCTTCCATGTCTTTGACTGTGGTGGCGAGGAAACCTGGGCACAGGCGGAGGCGCTGGACACCCCTGGGACACCCCTGGGACACTTGGGACACTGTTGTGGGGAGGCCAGGGCCCCGCAGCGCCTGCCCTCTGCTGAGGCAGCGCCTGTGGTGTGGGCTGCTCGCTCCAACAGAGCTGTGGGGACTGTGGATACTGCTAAAAGTCTTTGGGCAGCAGAAATCCAGGCTGCAGTTATGTGTCACTAGCCCATTGCCTGGGCCTTCTCCTGGGTACTTATGTTTTAAAGCTGCGTTTCACACACTTGGGCTAACACACCCCGCAAACCCTACGCGCCGTGCGTGCAGGAGACACTCGGCTCTGGGGAAGGTTTGGGGTGTAGAGAGTGAGCAGCAAGATGGAAACCCCTTCAAGGCGGTGATGGGGAACCACCAGCTTGGCTCCATTTCTAACTTCATCCCAAAGGGAGAAACTCCTCCGTAAACAAATGTTGCGTTCTCTCCCTCTGTCAAAATAATGCGTTTCTTTCTGTTCAAACCCACAGTCACAGCAGCTTCTATATAATCACAGGCAATTCCTGAGAGGACAAACTATAAGGACTACCCCCTCTGCAGCCTTGAGTACTGCTAGACCTACCACTGCCATAACCAAACACAACTCCTTGACGCTCCAGCAAAGCCCTTGGATGTGACCCAGCACCCTCCGTCTGCTTGGAGGGGAGTTCTGTGAAGAGAGACGGGACCCTGGCTATGGGGCGGACATAAATCTCCACGCTTCTTGCAGCCAGGCCTGCGATGTGGACGCGGCGGGTCAGGAAGGGTCTAACGCGTCCTGAGCTTCCAAGCGGACCAGATTCAGCTTCAGTTCTGCACTTTATGGGGCTAGGAGGCATTTTGAGACTTACTCATGTAGACTTGAAATATATATATATGGGATAACTTTCTTCAATTTGCAATACAGTTGCTAAAACACGTACAATAGAAGGTTGAGCTAATTGGTATTTACTCATCTGGACAAATAAGGTTATTATTCAAGTAAAAACTTGAAGAAGATCTGATATAGTTTATGTAACTCAGGAAACAAAAGACAGCAGTGACACTATTCCTAAATATAAATACTTTAGCATTCTATAATTTAATAAAAATCTTGTACAAACTAAATTAGATTGAAAATATGGACTAGCCACTTAGTAACAAGCCAAAATCGGAACTGCTTGTTCTCCCCTTGGAGCACTTCCCGAGACTTATGCACGCAAAGATGGCAAAGCTCTTAACGTGTTTTGAAAGTGACTCCCCCAAAATGAGTTTCAGAGGCGATTCAGTTTGTTCCCACATCACTTGTTTCACATCGGATTTCAATCATGATTTTGCAGCCATGGAAAATAGCTCTTCTGACCTTCATTATCATCTCTTTGAACATAATACTTTGACAGCAAAAACAGGATCAACTTCTCCTTTCCCTCTTCCTCCTCCTCAGCAGCTGGTAACACGGTGCTATATAGTAGTTACTGGCAACACATGCAATAAAACCTGCTTCTGACAAAATCTGAGCAATAAGAATGATTCCCTTCATATTTTCACCCATCCTACGTTACTGCCTTCAGTCCTGGGTAGTTCTGTGTAACCACATATTGCTATTAAACATAATTTTGTTAGTTATCTTCTCGTTAGTGTTATTCTGGACAGCATTTAGTGGACAAATGGCTATTACATTACAATTTAACATAGTCATTCTGAGAAACTACCCACTGGATTAGACCATGAAATATCTTCAGTTACTTCCTTCAGGTTCAGGAGGAGTGACTGAGTCTGATGGCAGTGGGGAGCTCTGTGCAGCTAAACTGCATTTCTGCTTCTTTTCACTTCTGCTGACAAAGGTGAGGAGGTCCATTGCTGTAACCACACCAAACACCATCTGCTTCTTGAAGGAACTACCGTTTCCATTGACTGTAAGCAAGCACAAAAAAATCCAGTTTAGTGAAATCAATCAATAAATAAATAAATAAACAGGATGGTGGTGGAAACAACCCACAGGCATCCAGAGGCTGCTATTCATTTCCTAAGAGAAAAATTTAACTGAGAGAAAAGCTGTCTCTGCTGTATCTCAACCAAAATGACCGATGCACCATGAGTCAGGTTCCTGGAATCACATCAGGGATGTATTTAGCTGCAAATAATGCATTCTCTACCAGAGCAGGAATCTTAATTTCCCAGTTGCTTTTACCCAACTTCTGTTCCAGCTCTGCTTCTATCATTGCAAACTTTTCAGGACAAAATAACCAGACTTTGTAAGAGCAGCAGTGAGACACTTTCTACTCTGTTCTCATTATGTCCTGCGCTACCCCTAATAAAATAAATAACACTGCAAGAATTGCTCTAACAATTTGATTGATGCCTTCTTAAATTAAAATAAAATTAGCCACTAGAGTCCAAGCAGGATATAAAGTGCAAGCTGGGAAGGTGTGGGAAGAAAGTAATAAATAAAGGGCCAAGTGTGGCTGCCTTAAAACAGCAGCTCCAGAAGAGAAAAAAAAAAGTTGTTTAAAAAGCAGAGCAGGAGGCATTGGGTGGAGACGGATGACTTTTTTAGTGAATAGCACTTAATTTATCGAAAAATGTGATACTTTTTTTTTGTTGATATCTGAAAAAGAAAACTCTGTCTACAATTTTACCTTTTTTTGTGTGGAAGAATCAGCTACATGCATCAAAGGATGTTCTGAATTAGTCTTGTTGTAGCGTTTTGTGGGAACATGGCAGGATTGTCAGGCTGCTTTTTAAGGGAGAGTAGGTCACCATGAGAAAATGAGGGGGCTAGGACGTTTGTGAACGGTTTGGAGGCCCTCAGCTCAGCAGGCAGCTCTGGTGCTCTGGTGCTCAGAGTGCACGTCCTTCGCTGGCAGGCAGCGAAGGGCAATATTGCATTTGGCACTCCACGGGAATGCTTCACATGTTCCACGCGTCATCCCATAAAATCCGCATAATTTCACCCTTCAGCTCTTATGTCACTCTAAACACGAGTTTTATGATTGCTTTGTTGTGTGGCTGATGTTTTAGGCAAAGCACCTCCCTAGAGATAAGGCCCAGTTTGTACCTCTGGAGGTTTTACAGCGCAGTTATCCTGGGAAGATGTGTTAGGCCAGACTTACAGAACAGGTAGCTGCAGCCATACCTGTTTTGGTCAGGCGTGATCCCTGCTGCCTTCATGCTGATGCACTGCCAGGTGTGTCAGCAGCCTTCATGCTGACTTGCTCCTCCTGCACGTGGCCCTACCAGTTCTGTTTGCTTCTCCGGGGTAGGGTGAGAGACTCATCAGGGGTTTGAAGACACAGCAAACTGGCTCTGCAAACAGCTGCTTTACTGGACTGGTGAAATGGTGCTCCTGGACTGGCAGGCTATCCCTGCACCGGCTCCAGCCTGGATACACAGACATGTCCGGCTGCTTGCACAGATATGTGCAGTGCCCCTGACTCTTGCCTTGAGCACCTCAGCTCCCCAGGCAGCACATGTAACTTCAGCTTGCTCCTCATATCCTGGTATGTGTCCGAAAACACCCACCGTGTCAGGTTCTTTAGCACAGTGATCTGCCCAAGCCCCTCAGGGGACAGAGGCAAATGGACATCTGATGGCTGCATCCCCAGAGGTAGTGAGTGGGAAGGAGGGTGTTTGGAGATGACGGCAGAGCCCCTGGGCATGCACGGCTCAAGGTTGTTAAGCAGAGTGGTGCAAGCTTTGTAGTTTGTTCTGCTAGGCACGTACATGCCTAAATTCCACCTAAGCTCTACCTAATGTGCCCAAATGCTCTTCTGGATCTCCCCCTTGAGCTACTAATTCTACGGAGATCCCTAACTTCCACTTATTTCCTCTGCTGCCAACAATCAGTAAGGCAATTTGAAATCAAGATTAAGAGACTAAATGGGTATTGGATGCCTGAAGCTACAGCTGTATAGCAAAGGCAGCGTGCTGTGCTGCCTACTCTCCACATGGGTTCTCAGATAAGGAGACTAAGTGAAGTCCCATAAAGGACACCTTCCCATCCCAACAACCGGGTTTCCATGAGGGGTGAGATTGAGCTGGTTTGTGCTTCGACATCCCCCATTGGGGACAACACAGCTCCCAGGGCCAGGAACTGGGAAGTGCTCTGGCAATATATACACTAAGACGTGTGCTAGTCCTGCACTCCCATGGTTAAGACTTCCCCCTCTCCCCTCATCCCTGCAGTTTCAGGAAAGGCAATGGGAGCATAGCTGGCAGTTTCAGACCTTTGCAGAGCCACTGAGCAGAAACCTTTCCTGCAAAGCACAGAGGCTGTGCTGATAGCTATCAACCGCAATCGAAGGAGTCTCCTCTCCTACCCTGAACATCTGTGTAACGTCCCTACAACCCTTCCCCTCTTTACAGATACCTACATTGCATCTGCTCATGTACAACAATAGCAAAGTGGTCATTCTCCAGGATACAGGAAAGCTTCCCAAGGCTGTCATCCAGGCCAATCTAAACAGGACAAAAAGAGACACTTGAATTTCACTTTACATTTAAAGCATGCCAGTGAGGAACTCAACTCCTCCATCTAAGTGTAGCCCTATTAGGGCATGGCTGGACCCAGGAGACCAGGTTCAGCTGTGCTTCACCTCCCTGCACCATTTTTGTGAGATGGGGTAAGGGGCTGCAGGCAACTTGGCTTTGCCTTATCCAGAATATAACACTGTCACCCCATAAGCCCCAAGACCACCTGTGTGCACTGGTGTAAGTCCTGCAGCTCCTCTGAAACATTATCCTTTTACCTCACTTTGTCTCTGGGCCTCTGATGACCACGTAACTCCGGTTTCCCTCCCTGGCACATGGATGGGAGACCGGACCTACTTTGCATCCTTCAGAGCCTCTGCCTATTGCTCTGCTGAGCCCTGAGTATGGCTGGGCACGGCTCTCAGTACCGATCCTCCATTTGGCCAAGGTCCTCAGATAATGTCCAGAAAGGTGAGAGCCACTTCTCCTGCCATAAAAAGCTCCTGTGTCTCATGTTACAGTGTCCTCCTGTGTCACTCCACAAACGTTTGGCATCACTTTTGCAGGGGTCTATTTTTATTCTCACCTCTATGATGCTTGCCGTCCACTTCTTGCTGTCCTTACACCTCTGTCTTTTCATTAACCTGCTCTCCCAGCTCCTGTCACACACCCTGTCAGGGTGGGGTTCATATTCCTTTCCCCTCCCTAGACACTAGTCAATAACAGCCGCAACAACATCAGTGGTACCTTTGAGAACTGGTCATAGATGACCTTCGTGACGGGGTCTGAGAACTGTGCGTTACCAGCGAGCACAGAGGAGAGGATGTTGCTGAGTGTCACCATTCCCAAAATAAGTCTGCAAGGGAACAAGAAGTTTTTTCAAAAGGCCAAGCCTGAGGTACAACATATGTGTCACACAGCGACTGAACTACTTCCCTTTAAGTCATGGCTAAATGGCTGCTGCTTTCAGCAAGAGCCACCAGAGCTCTTTATGCATCAGAGCAGCACCTTCAGTGGGCATGTGCCCTCTCTTGGTGACTTCCTAGAAGGGCTTCTCACCGATGAATCATTGCTCTCCTCCTGATCTCCCCTGCTCTCCTTCCTCCTGATTTCCACCTTTCCTTCCATCAGATGTCAGCTCAGTGCATGCAGCTCTGGTTTGCACACCCTCTGCGTGGAAACAGCTCACACCCAGGGCATAGCAAAAGCATAGCAGGGGTATCAGCCTGGGAATGTCTCAGTTCAACACCACAGCCTAGGGAGGGAGGGCTACAGACCAGGCTCTGAGATCTGCTTCTCAGAGGCCATGCACAGGGACTGAGACAGTGAGAGGCTCCCCATCCCCACACAGGAGACTACTGCAGCTCCACTTGTCCCACTGTCATCACAAGGGGGACAAGAAGATACTTATCCTTCACCAAGCTGCTAGATTAGCAGCTCAAGCCAGCTCTTGCGTCCAGGATTGAGCAGCTGGGAGAACAAAGACTCATGGACTCTCAGTTCCTTGTCTCTGTTGGTTTCCCATCCAGCTCTTGCCTCTCCTCTGCACCCAGCTCATCTGCGCCTTGATCCAACTGCCGCCAGTCATTGGATGTGCCTTTGACTTTTACTAGCTCCTTTACAGGGAGTTTTCTTGATAGCCAGTGCTTGTTATTACGGTCAGCAAAAAATAAAGGCTCTAAACTGTCTAGAGGCAACTTGATGGAATATTGAGCCCATGCCACTCCTGCAGCATTCAGGATTTAGGTCTATGTGCTTATCCTTTACTTTGTATCACAAGGACGCAGGTGATATTTCAAAAATAGAAGTTAAGAGAATTTAACCAAATTAGCAGAATTTGTCTGCTTTTCCTCCTTTGAATGACCATCTATGTAACAAGTAAAAATAGATACCCCGATTCAGCAACGACAGGAGCTTGGTCATATCCCTTCTCCTGCAGGATTTCAATTGCCTTCTGACAGCTGACTTCTGGGAGAAGAATCAGAGGGGCTGACAGATTCAGTTTCTGCACCTTGAGGTTCCACCACCTGCAGAAAGACAAATGGCAGCACCAAGCTGTTACTCACTAGTAAGTAAGGAAGGTCCTTGTTCAGAGAGGCAAGGTTAGTAAAGGCCAGACCAACTACACCAAAACAGTCCCCAAAACAGTCACGTGATAAATCCACTATGGTCAGGTCTTGTTTAAGCAGAGCTTTCCCTAAGTCCAGTGTCCATATAATTCCCAGCAAGGTTCAGAGCTGTGCCTAACCCACAGAAGCTACAGAGTGCTTAGCTTTTAGATCACGAGCAGAGGACCACCAGTTTTATTTCTTCAGTTTGTGTCCCTGATCCTAAATGTGCAGCTCTTCCAGGAGAGCCTAGCAGAGATGCTCACATGGCCTCTCAGGGACAAGCTCCTCTTGTTCACTGTTGACCATGGGGAACTTCCAACTCATTCCAGCCCTCCACCCTTGCAGACAAGGTAGGGCCATGTCTAGAGAGTAGAAGGGCCAAGAGAAATTCTAACCAGACATAAGATGCCTTTGAAAAGTATTTTTTTTTTTAGGAAATATTTTGTGATAATCTTTGGTTACAGTAACCCATAGGAGCAAGTGACATCAGTAGCACCTCTTGCCTTGAAAGTGCGACTAGGTGTTTTCTAAGCAATAATCAATTTCTAAACAATAATAAACAAACATCCTGACACATGTAAAAATGGCATCAGCAGACAAACGTTTGCTACATTCCCTGCCTTCAAGGGACTCTTCCCCCGTGGAGGGCAAGAAGGAGTTGAACAGATTTTGAGTGGTGCTCGATATCCTCCTTCTCAACCGTTCTGCTCAGCAGAGTTTAAACAGACTGGAAAATGACAGCCACATGGGAGCACATGAACATCTTCAGGACAGAAATTACTCCTTTACAGTTTTTGATCAGTGAACACGAGTATCTAACCACACAAAAAGAGGAGCTGACATTACAGCCTTTCAGACTAATCTTGAAATACTAGAAGATAACGTTTTCCCTTGAAGATAATCATTTCCATATTCAGAAATCTGGTTCCCTTTGTAGAGTTTGTATTGGCAAAAGTTGTCTTACCAAGGCTTGTGCTCCTGGACATCATTCAGGAATCCATTTTTAATCATCCACTTATCATTCAAAAATTTGGACCTAGAAATCATCAGCAAAGACATTTATAAGTAAGTGCTCAGTAAGAACCTGTGCTTTGTCTCATGCACTAGACCTCAGCACTGCCTCAGGGCTCCCATGATTTTTGCAGCTGGCTGCTCCTAGACCCTTTTAAGGTCAACAGGAGCTGCGGGTGCTCAGTAACTCTTGGAAACATGCCAGCTATTTACGTGCCTAACGTTAGGCACGCGGTTTCAAAAAACTGTAGCTTGACTGACTCCTACTCTGTGCAGTAGGTCAGTGACAAGAAGAAATAAAGCCCAAGTGTCCCAACACCCAGCCTCTGGCTCTTACCACCATAGTATACTATTCCCTCTGTATTTTTTTTAATTTTTATTTATTTATTAATTTTAGTTCTGTGCTGGGATGACTCCCAGGCAGGGCTCACTCTGGGTCATGTTATCAATCAGACTTTTGCTGCTGGTTGCCTGAAAATTCGCAGCCATTTGAGCAGGCGCGTGCGGAAACTCACATGTAGTTCCTTACGGAGTCAGGCAGGATGACAACACAGCGCTGCCCTTCCTTGAGGTCCCTGGCAGCCCTCACAGCCACCGACATGGCACTGCCTGAGCTGCCACCTGCCCGGGAGCAAGGAGACACAGACAGACGTGAGAAGTGCCCAGGGTCCTGGGTCACAGCCACGCGTGGGACCCCACTCTGCCCCAGCTCAGGGGGGAAGCCCTGGGGCCAAACGGCAGAAGTGACACTGTTGTAGACCAGGATAGTCCAAAATGCTGGGACCGGGAGGCAAAGCACATCAACAATCCTGTACAGCTCTCCAAAGGAGCCCGCATAGGGACTGAAGGGGCACCTCCATGTGGCTCTTGACAGCAGGCTCATGAGGCAGCAAGAAAAGTCATCTCCTGACTGGCACTCTCTGGGAGGCATGGCAAGCGGGCCAAGAACGTACTTAAATGAGTAGTCACGGGTGCATTCATTCCACCTCTGCCCATGCTGCTGCACCCTTTCTTTGAGTAATGAGGTCAAATCTAGAGCTTCCGGGCTGACAAATGCCCTTTAAATAAACCATACGGGTTGAAAAAATATACAAAAATTACATTCATGCTTGGAATACCAGACCAGTGCAATGGGAAAGCGGAAAGTGTCTCCGCGTCCGTGTGTCTGCGTGTGGTTTGCTGCACGTAGTGACAGCAGGTCCTGGCTTTACAGAGGCAATTCTTCCACTGATAGTTCAAGCACTGAAAGCCAAACACATTCCACTACCTGTGTGCCAGTGACCGACTGCATTCAAGGCAGCACGTATTTTACTGCAGGTTAAGTAGTACTGGGTCACATTTTTCAAACAAATGAGGCAAGTGCCTGAAAAACGCAGTTCTGGGAACATGAAGCTATTCACAAATTATAGTTAGTTCAGTAAGTAGTTTCCATTGAAACACAGTGACTTTGGGAGTATGTGAAATACTGGACTATTTAGACAAACATTTTTGTCTTGAACCACATCTCATCTAGACCTTATGTTTCAAAATAGTGCTTGTTCTGGACCATAACTGATTTTTTTTTTTTTTTTTAAGAAAGTAAAGTACAGTAAAGTAAAGTAAAATACATTTCACTTTGGGTGAAGTGTGTTCTAGCAACTGTAGAAAAGGAGCATAGGAAAAGCATAGCTAATTACTTATGACTTAAAATCTCTGATAGTTTAATGAATTGTGGATGGTCATTTTAAAGTGTCAGATCACTGTGTGACAGATAAGAAGGGTGGAAGTGCACCCATCAAGGTGCCCTTCGCTTTTCATGTATGCAGGAAGACAACTAGGTATTCATTTTTAGCCATGTACCAAGTCAGGCTGGCACTTTAATTTAGATATTTCAAACAGCATTTAAGCAGCAAATTACAAACAGCCTGATTTTTTTTTTTCCAAAAAACTTTCTTTATGTGAGCTGGTCATCAGTCATAGCTACAGCTGTAAGTGTTGTCTGGTGCTGGGCATAAATCTACTGCTACCTGCGTAAAGGGAGGAAAGGCTGAAAATGTTGCTGCTGTTTAGAGGAGCGCAGGGCAGGACAGGCAGGGGGTGTCTGAAAGCACCTGTTCACTTTGCAGAGCCATTGGGATCATGGATAGCTCGTTGGCACGCAGAGAAATACTCAGTAAGAACATCTTACACTTACTTTACTTTCAATCTTTCCTGCTGCAATCCTGGCACCTCTAGTGCGGCAACAGTTCAAAGACAGAAAATACAGCCTCACAGAGTTGTTAATGGAGCAACAATTTTAGTCCACCTGTCCTGCCCTGAATCCTATTAATCCTATTCCTCAGTCCCTGTAATGCTACACCAAAGGAGAGTTAGGCCCAGAAGATCCAGTTCCATGTGCGAAAATACTAAAGTAAGAAGAGAGTTATAGCTTCGATTATTATTATTACCATGAGTCAGATCCCAAACCACTGACTCACTGCAGCATCCCTAAAATCTACAGTGACCTCCACACTAGCTTTGGATTCGGCCCTGTTAACCTAGCAGACATCAAATACAATGAGCATCTGCCCTTAAGCTGTTCTTCTCCCAAAACAATTAAAGGGTGAGATGCGAAAAGCTTAAGAGAAGTTCTTGTCATTGATGCTTACCACACAATAATCCCTCCTCTCTAATCAGCCTGCGAGACATGAGGAACGAGTCTCTGTCATTGCATTTATACCACTGATCGACCACCTGAAGAGAAAACAAAGAGGACAGTTGGTTCCTGCAGGTGTTATTTCAGGCTGGTCCAGATTTGGGATGTGAAAGAGGGAATGGTGTTCCTGTTGGCTTGGGCTAGTTTAGGTTAGTGGTCAAGATTTTACCAGGCAAGAACTATAACCAGATCCAGCAATGAAAAGAGTCTGGAGATGAACACAGGTCAAAGCTGTAAAGTCATGTGCAAAAAGTAGAGAAGTAATTAACACAACTCCTGAATATACAAAGAATCTGGGATCTGAGGCTGTGTGAAGTGGTTTCTAAGGGGAAGGCTTAGGGAGAACATACAGCTTGAGTTATGGCTTTAAAGCACCATGGATGGTGGTAATAGATATAGGAAACTTGACAGGACCTTGGTTCATGATCTGTTGTCCTACCCTGTTTGCATCTTGTCTTCCAGCTCAGAAATCTTGTCTTTCAGTTCAGGTGCAAAGTTTCTGCACACAGTGAAGGACAGTAAAGCCTCAGGAAACACCACTGTAAGCAATGGCAACCTCAGTACAGACTGCCTCTGCAAACTTACAGTAACAGAGGCATGCTCCGATTTTTGGAAGAGCAAGTGAGCTGAGAAGCATGACATTCTGGCACATTCCCTGTCTGCCCCTTTATTTGGCTTCTCATTGTAGGTCAGTTATGACCAGATTTTACTCAGAGAGTAAAAGAGAACCAAGATGCCACGTCGGGTACCAAATCTGGATATTTCTGAATTTGGGAGTAGTTTGGGTGTAAAGCCAAAGATAAGACAGATGCCTCTTCTCATCACGCAGCTACTTACTGATCTGTCAAGGACAGTAGGGATAAAGTCATGTCCGATACCCTCCACCTCTATGGTTGTGGTGTTTGTCCTGTTCAGCTCGCTGGGCAGAGCGACAATGGAGCCATCGGGATCGACACCGATGATCTTTGAGGGAGGAAGTCTTGTTAATCACAGAGAGAATTCAAATATAATCAAACATACAGTTCAAAGGAAAAATTACCTATGCTCTTATCAGCAACATTTGTTAGTAACATTTTTCTTCTCATGATATTCATTAATATTTCTATCCACCGGCAGCATGGAAACTGCCAGGATAAAGAAATACTGTTTCTTACTGACTTTAGAAATAGATCCTATGTGGTTGTCCAGCTGCTGCGGAAGAGACTGTGACTGCTTAAAATGCTACCAGTCTATTTGCCATCATCCCTTTGGCAGAGTTAGCTACTTTGAAAGCTGAAGCCTTTGAAGAGAGGGTGTGATTGATCCTTGATTTGCTTCACTGCAAAGCCACCAGTTAGCTCCCTTTCACTTCCACTTTCACTGTGGAAAACTCTCGCCCCAGGCTGACACCCTTCCTAGATCTACTTGTGCTGGCTGACAGTGGCACCTCTTCTGGTTGCTCATAGCTTTATGCCTGCATTGAAGTTGCCTGTATAAGCACACAGATTTAAAAGTGGTGGCGGCACTGCTTCATACCCAGCTTTACGGAGTCAGTTAGCTGAACTCATGCCCTCATTCTCCCCGTGGTTGTATCCACATTAGACAGTGCCTCTGGTGCACCAGAGTCATTAACAAGCTGGGGGTGCTGAGGGTCAGCAACCTTCAAACCTCCAGTGTGTCTCAAAGCACAAGCTCTGCAGAACGATCATCTGTCTGTGACTGGTGATAACCCAACCGCACTGAGATTTTCCACAGAGGCAGACGAGAGGTACTTGCACAGTCTGCTCCCCACATGAAGCTGCCAGAGCAGTAACTTTTGGCAGCCAGAAGCAGGAGTAACAATGCTGTCAGCTGGGTAAACCACTCTGCAAGTGAAATCTGAGCGTGTCCTGGAAAGTGCAGGGCACAGGGAAGGGCAGAGATTAGTAGCAGTGCTCTGGAGCCTTTTACCTCTAAGGCACTTTAGTGACCTGGCTCAAGCTGAGCATAACACCAAGTTGTTTCCAAGAAAAGCCAAGCTCACTGTGAACAAACAAACTGGTAGAGACAACACTTGCTAGCTGAGCCCTGCCGCGCACGAGCTGCGGGGTCAGTTCTGATGAAGGGCACAGTCAAGAAACCCCAGGCAGTCACGGTTCCCCTTGGAGAGCCCTGTCTCCCAGCTTACTTTGCACTCTGGGCACTTCTCCTTCAGTTTCCTGGCAACACCAGTGACGGTGCCTCCCGTGCCCGATCCGATCACCACCATGTGGACCTTGCCTGCAGGGCAGAGAAGAGAAGAGGCCCGAAGGGATTGAGCATGAGCTCCTGCACTGCCCTGCTGCGGCCAGCAGCCTCCCTTTCATTAGGGGCCTGCACAGATGCAAACCCTGCATGTGGGAAGGACAAGCAGAATTCATGCCAGCGGCAAAGGCATAGTCCTGCAGAGAGGCATGGATGAGCCTGCAGGATCTCGACACAGCTAACTGCTTCAGCACAGGGGGCCGAAAGTGACATCTCGATTTCCGTGACTTCTGCAAGTTTGGCACTTGCGGCTTTAGGGGGAAGGAGGATTAGGGCATTTGCAGCCCTGCCAAGCTGCACCACATTGGAGCAGCACATGCATGGGAATTGCAACACACACGAGCAACAGGCACAGCTTCTCAACTAGTGTCAGCACCCTGCGACGAGAGGTGCCTCCCTCAGCTCTGCCCTGACACTGATGATGGCCACGAGTTGCCCTGCTGACATCAGTGATGCTCCTCTGCTGCAGGAATAATAGAATCTGTGAGGTCTTCAAAGCCTCGTGCTGGAACTGCAGTGGGAAAATGAGACTCGTCATTCACTACTGGCTGATGATAGGAGCAGATCTGCACACTGTGGTAGGGGCAAGTCTGGAGCTCTCTTGTTTCTGTTGCTACCCAACTCCTGTACTGCTATCACAACTGCTATCCAGCTAAAACCCTTGAGCCCTGTTTACGCTTTGCAGTGCTCCCAGCACTAGCAATAAATTTTACTTCTATCTGCTCAGACATGGACTGAGATAGTCATTACCCACTCTACACTCTCCCCGCCCCCCTCACATCACATATCATTAATCTGCTAAATTTCAATCCATTTTAATTGGCTAATGACTGTGCTGGATCAGATGAAGCCTGCCACTGCCCCGATGGAGTAATACGCCTCGGCGAGGCCTCCTGAGACATCTTGTGCTGTCATCTGACAGACCTCAGAGATGTTGTAACAGACAAGAGATGGGCTCTTTCACCTTCAATACAAACAACCTAATTTTGTTAACTCTCTGGTCTCCTCCCTCGGGCTTTTGAAATTGGAGGTCTTAATAGGAAAGTCCTGCAGGCTTAGGTGGATCTCGAGCGGATTATGTGAAGTTGCTACACTCTGCGTGTCAGTATTATCAAGGGTGCCTTCACTTACAGAGGCCCTTCAGGGCGTTTCTAGACATTCAGATCAATAAACAGTGTAAAATAACCCTCTCAAAGAGAATTACAGCATCCTCAGGACATAGAAACAACAGCGTAAACGGTACCTTCACACTGCTCCAGGATCTCTTCAGCTGTGGTGTCGTAATGAGCCAGGGGGTTGCTTGGGTTTCGGTACTGTTTATTTCAACAGAGAACAGCATAAGTCACTGCATAAAGCACAAGTCAAATACCAAACTAGCAATAGCTCCTGACAAGATTTGCTCAGAGCATACAACTTCCTCCTGTCCTTTTCCTGGGGATGGCTGCACTGTAATCCAACCAGACCAGGTCACACATATTCCTCCTGGTTGTCACTTTAGGCCAGGTTTCTAAGGACACAGGTTTACACCAGAAAAGTAAATATGCCCAGGAATATTCCCTCTCTGGCACTTGGTGAGTATTTGGCTTGGAGGCTGCCTCATATCCAGCATTGCTGTGTTTGGAGAGAGATGGTGATTTTATTAAAGTTCTAGCTGCCAGAGGCAAGCAAGCTCCCCAGCATTTCAGCTTTTGCTTACAATGAAACATTTTTAGACTTCATCATTGCCTAGAAAAATCTGAAAAAGCTTTAAAAATCAATCTCCCATATATCAGATTTTAAAACTTTAAAAAAGTATCATATATGTAATTTTGAAATCTGACTTGCGATTGAGGGACATTTGTGGTTGACTGTTAATGGTTCCAAGTTAATGTCTTGGAAATGTCAGCCAAAGTAGTGATCCCACATTTAGAGCAGGAGTCCTTGCAGTGGTGCACAGATACGGCACAGAAATGTGTGCAGTCCCTCTTCAAACCTATAGACCAAGGTGCTTCTGGAAAGTACATTCATATGCTGAGTTTCCTTTTTGTTAGTAGGAAGGAAATCTACTCCTTATCTAATTTTTCTGCACTATTGGGGTTCCTTGCTCACTACAGAGATTCCTCCCTGCGGCAGGGTCAGATCAGGGAGAGGTGCCTTCCTGTGCAGAGCCCAGCACTGCGGGAACTGCTGGGAGCAATTGTCCATGTTTGCCTTTTACAGTATAAGGCATTTTTTTCAGGCAGAATTGAGGCTGCTAGTCAGGCATAAAAAGTGGTTCTCAGTTGGACATTAATGTCTGAAGCAACCTAGGGAGCCTTTTAAAAATGCAAGAAAACTCAACCTCCCCACCCCCACATTCTGGCAGAGGGAGCCAGAGGGAGCCTTATTTTGTTTCTGCCACCCTGTGCATCAGGGAGAAACAGTTAAGTTGCATGTGCCATAAAATGGTGATTTCACATGGATGAAATCTGCCTTAGTTGCTGGTTTGGGCAAGGCCTCAAACACAGGCAGGCTTGGAGTGTACTGGATAAACCAGAGAGCCCGTGGAGGAACTGCATTTACCTGGTCCAGGATGTGAGAGTTTGGGATTTCATTTTTCAGCTTCCAGGCAACACGAATGTTAGACTCGGGGGCATCAAAGCGGGTGCACGGGGTCCTCACTATTTCAACACCCAGTGCCTTCAGAATATCGACCTTTCAGAGGGAAGAAAGTAGATGTAATGCAGCTGATCCCACACAGTGTCAGTAACCTGAGCCTGGGCACTCACAGGGGTGTCAGATGCCAGAGCAGCTTTGCATGCAGGAGACATTTAACATTTGGAGTTACAATGTCCGGCTCTCCGTTATACTATCTTTGATATCCTTCTGGCAGCCTCGGGCCTCCCGCCGGGAACTGGCACATGGATGGAAGGCTGGCCCTGTGCCCAGCCCTGCTCTGGAGGCAGCCTGGGGACACAGCGGCGGCCCTGCACACTGGGCTGCTCCTTGGCTCCTGGGGAAGGGCACAGAGGGAGCGGAGTGCAGGGAACAGCACCTGACGGCGGCTTTCAGGTGTGCTCTGGATTGAGGCCCTTAGCATACGGAGATTTAAACCCATTTTTCCTCAGGTCCCTTCTTTCCCCTGCCCAAGCATGGGGAAGGAGTAACTAGAGATGTATCCCAGGGCATTAATCCACAGAGAGATGTGGTTGCCTAGGGAGTGGGGGTGTCTAAAACAAGGATGGGTGAGTGTCAGCTCATGCAAGTGAGACCTATGGCAGCTGGGGGAGGAGGTGGCATCTGATCCAGACTCAGCTTAAGTGAGATTTAGATCGAGACGGGGGTGGCACTTTGGAGAAGGGCTCTGTTTTGAGTCAAGTCAGGGTCCAAGTTTGGCTTCACTGGCATGAATCCAGCTAATCGGTTTGCAAGACTTTGGGCTCCCCAAAACTATGGGAGATTTCTGCCATCTCCAGGACAGAAATTCCACCTAGTCACCACTTGCAGCTCTCGTGCAAGTGACTTGATTTCCACCATCTCAGAAAACAGCTCAGAAAACTCAGAATGTCTCCAGGTTAAAGAAAACCCTAAAAATACGGGGAGATCAAGTGACTGGCCAAATGTCACAGAGGCAGTTAGCAGCACTGGCAGCAGGGCCCAGGCGCCCTACATACCCCTCCCTCACTCCCGCCAGCCCTCGCTCTCGCAGGCCGCGGATTGCTCCATTTCTCTGCAGAAGGGCACCATATTTGGCTAACACATGACCCCAGCTGCGTCACGGACACCAGATAATCAGTCGGATCATCACAGTGCGCTTTTTTTTTTCTTTTTCTTTTTGTCAAGAGGAAATCTTCTGAATAGCTACAAAGCTGTGTGAGTACTTGCAGCAAGGGTTGATTACCCTTTAAAGGAGAGGACACACTAGTTCTTGAAAGAGAGAGACAGAGAGAAACAGAGAGGAAGATGTTCCCAAACTGCAGAGAAATACCACACGGAGCTCTGACCTTTTCCATGCTCATTTTCTCCGGCAAGACAATGATGCAGCGGTAACCTTTCACTGCAGCTACCAGGGCCAGCCCGATTCCTGGGGAGGGCGGGAGGAAAGGGAGTTGTTTGATAACAGCATTTGGCAAGGCCGACTGACATTCATGCTCCCTCACACTTCCTACAGCCCTCTCTCCGAGTGGCGAATGTAACCTGTGAAGTTTTGCTGACAAGTCAGCAGTGAGGGCTTCCTCCCTGAGTCTTGCAGGGTCTGCTGCGAAAGCCAGGGCGTGCGGGGGGACACTCTGCTGTGGGAGCTGCTAACGCTGCTCTGGGCTCTAGGGAGCGAGTGGTCTGTTGGTGCGGCATGAAGAGAATGGCCAGGCTGGGGAATGCTTTCCTGCCCGGGCCAAGCTCAGGCCTCTTCCTCTGCCTGCCATGCTAGGGCTTTCTAAAATGCATGAGAGATGTGTTTCCCCTTGACGAGTGCTTCCCCTCCCCCTCAAATGCTCCCCCTTCTGCGTGGGGAGGGATGACGCTGCATGTCTGGCTCTGTGGTGAGCAGGCAAAGGGTGTCTGTGCTCTGATTTCACTCTGGAGGATGGATAGGGACAGCTGTTCCCCAGCTAGATAAGGAAAGGGAGGCTGGAGCACTCCAAATCCCTGGGAGAGGGTGGCCCAGGAGTGGTTTTAAGCACTCCGGTGCTGCTTTGATTGCCCGGGCTCCGGTCTTGGAGAAGGTCTGGGCAGCAGCTTGAGCCACCTCATGAACGCACACGAGGAGGGGATCCCTTTGCCCCAGCCCCTGGAAGGACAGCAGCACCCACTCTGGGAGATGCCTGGGCTAAATGAAGCCTGATGCGGGGAGACTTGGAACAAATGGTTCAGTAAGGAGCAAGACTTATTGAAAAGAGCCCCATTCTGCTTTACTAGTAGTGGGAAAGGGTGTCACCACAGCAGCAGAGGGGAGCGCTGCAAGGGATGTGGCTTCAGTTCCTTCCAAAGTGTATTGATATCTACCAATGTGTGTTTTTCAGGAAAGCTTGCTGAAGACATTCAGGGCTTTTGGGGAGACACTGATATTGGGAGCAGGAAAAGGCTGTGGAAATTTAGCGAGTGTGCCCTGTGTCTTGTGTGGACTGCAAACTGAGGGGAGGCTCCTCTATTCTCCCCCGGTTCTAGTAGCCACCAGCCAGTCAAGCAAGATGACGGCAACAAAGAGGAAACAAAAACCTCCCACCCCATTGGGGAAGCCCTCTTTGGGGAACTCTGAATATTCAAAAACTTCTCAGACAGAAAACACGGGGGCTGCCCCAGCTGCTTCAGCTCCTGAGGTTGTTTGTATTACCAAGAGGTAACCTCAAGGGCACGTCTAGGCAGGACCACGTCTACACAGGATGGGATCCTCAGGAATCTCAGTAATGAGTCACCTCAGCACCTTGGGCTACCTGAGGCAGCCAGGAGGGAGGGTTGAGATGAGGACATAGCCAGAGTCATGGGGCCCCTAGCTAACCTTGTTGCTGCCTGTTGCCCAAGAATTAGTGCTCACAGATCTGTCACTTTGCACTGGTCAGGGGGGTAGTGGTGTTTCAAAGATGTTTCCACAAATGGGGTCAGTGGAAAGAAATCTGCAGTGCCCAGGATAAGTTTAGTCAGTCCAGTATTTTCACATAACAGTGTATCAGGAAGTGCAAGAACTCCATAAATCTCTGTACTGCCCCTCCTGTGTGCCTCCTCCAAAATACCAGCCCTATCTTCAGTCTGCCTGGTACCCAGGCACTTGTCACACGTACGCTTCCTACCTGTGTTTCCTGATGTGGCTTCAATCAGTGTGTCTCCAGGTTTTATAATCCCGGCTCTTTCTGCGTCTTCCACCATCCTCAGGCCGATGCGATCCTTCACACTGCCCCCAGCGTTGAAGAACTCACATTTTGCCACTGCAGTTCAAAGGTGATGCTCTGTCAGGGATAAGCTACAGCCACAAGTGCCAAGGACCCCTCAGCCTCCAGCCCCCTGCTCCCCCTGGTCCTCACTGCCATCATTTTGGGAAACCGACTCCCCCGCCGTAGGATGGACTCTGCTCAGAGAAACACCTCAGCCCCTTGCTCATAGGGCACCACAGCTTGTCACGGGATTACTTGCCATCATACTTGCCCATATTATATCTCTCACCCATCTCTACCTGCACCCTGAAGGCAGTGGGCTGGCCTGGTAAATCCAATATAGATTTAAAATCATCTGGAGAGACGATGTAAGGGTGACACACCTGTATGAAGGCCCCGCTGCTCTCAAGCAAGGCAATGTCAGGGTTCTCAGCAAGGTTTCATGGCCCTTCCTGGGCCACAGCAGGCTCAGGGATATTAACAGGTATCTAAAAAGATGGCTTTCTATAGGGATGTTCTATACGTCTGAATAGGGTACCATAACAAACAAACAAACAATAGAAAGTACACTTTCGACTGACAGTTAGAATCATTCTTTCTAAGCTCCGCTGCCAAAATCCAAGTAAGAGAGACTTTCCAATGTGCACTCATATTGCAAGGCAGATGTGTACTCCTAATCAGTCCCTTAACACTTTTAGTGTTTGGGATAGGATTATTCTCACTCTTTGATGTTCATATCTGAAATGGGCACACCAGGCTCTATTTTACAGACAACAGGGAGAAATGCGTACTTTCAGGATGCGATTCACTTCATCCTTGCAGAATCATCTCCTTCAGATTGAGCTGAATCAACCAAATACACAAGCAGCCAAAGCAATCGGAAAAAAAATCTTATGATTACCATTGAATATAAGGCAAACTGCCCAAAATCCAAGCACACAGACATCCTTAAAGGCACAGAAATTATGAGGTAATTGTGGGTAATTTTAACTGCTTCCTTAATGTTGCAGTTACAGCCAGC
Organism: Crypturellus undulatus; assembly: GCA_013389825.1. NCBI lineage: Eukaryota > Metazoa > Chordata > Aves > Tinamiformes > Tinamidae > Crypturellus > Crypturellus undulatus. Next base: position 15,620 of record VWPW01002688.1, on the reverse strand, counting down.
ATTCATATCTTTGCTGCGTAACAGACTTTGTGCTGGTTGATGGCTTTAATAGAAAGGAACTTAGGGCAACTTTGTGAAAGTCCTGCTCTCCTTCCCTTTCTGCACCAGGGGAGGGAGACACCATCCCAGGAAAAACAAGGGCTCGGATTTGCTCCCTAGCTTGCTCATTGCTGCTTGGATCAAATCTTTCCCTGTCCGACAGGCACTTGTCTTGGCAAGACATCCTCCAAGTGAAAGGCTTTCTTCACAGGTGAACTGGGACCTGCAGATCTGTCCTCCACCCACTCACTGTGTCTGCCTTCGCAGACACAATCTGTGCTCTGAAGTCTTGTTCCAGAAAGAGACAGGCAGTGAGACGTGGCAGTCTCTGAGGTTACAGGGTTAGGGGCCTTGCGGGGCACCTAAAAGGAATCTAGCCAAGGAGCACAGCATGTTTCATGCGGATTTGTGTCCCATGGAGATTGGTTACCATGGGGATTCCCAACTGTCAAATAAGACTGTAAGATCCTGCTGTGCTCTTTTACAGAGAACGAGCACTAATCAAGTCACTCTGTCCAACCCAGCCACTTGAAATTCATCCACCTTAATGTTTGTCTTCCTGACCAATTTGGCTGAAATTCATTAATAGAGTTAAAAGTTATAGGAAGGAAGGCTAAAAAGCCCATATACACAGAGATAGCCTAATTGCATCATCCTTATTTCTGTAGGAGACCAAGCTAAAAACAACCCGTGCACAAAATAAGGCACCCACGTGGAGGCAGCAACTCCTCGGGGGCAGGGGGTGCGTGTGGCTCCAGCTGGAATGACCGGCCCCGCTGCCAGCGCAGGGGCCATGTTGAGCGTGATGGTCTGGCACGCGCGCTGCCGATAGACCCAGCTGTCCCAAATCCCTGCTCAGTGACTTCGGGCCACTTTTGAGAAGACCTCCAAGGGAAGCCGTTGCAGAGAATGAAATCCCAGACAGCGCCCTGGGGGGCAGTGACCAGAGAAAGGGCAGGCCCGGGCCCAGGTCCAGCAGACCTGGCAGAGGTGGTGCAGAGAGGTGACGGCAAGGTGGATCAGAGTCCCTCCTGTGCCTTGGTCAGTGCTCGTGGAGCCACACGGCGCCAGCATGATGCCCGGGCGCCTGGCTGGGCTCCCCGAGCTGGCTCCAGCGTGGCACAAGCTCTGCCTGGAGGCCGGGAGCCATGCTGGTGCTTCTCCACGGAGCCCTCACGGCCCCCTCTGCCCCTGCCATGCCCTTCACCGCGTGCTGGCTACTGCATTTTAGACACCTTCACCACCTCTGCCCTAGAGATGTTGCGTGTGGGAGGAAACGGGAGAGACGCAGCCAGGCTGGCCTGCGCACACCGTCTGCTGCCCGCAGTGCTGCAGCGTGGCGGGCTGGTAACGCAGCGCAGCGTGTTATCTGCCAGCACCCAAAATTATCCCAGCTCCACCCGCAGCTTTAGCAATGAGGCAACATCAGCAAAACAAAGAAGCTACCTGACCCAACTCGTTTTCTGAAGTTTGTAATATCTAGAAAGCAACATAATAGCTAATGTCAAAGATATGTTAACAAGTTAAGGTGTGAATTTACTACATGCCTGTGACAACTGTCATGTACTTACACCTCCATGGTACATAAAACACCCCAAGCCCCAGATGAGAGTGCGTGCCCGCAGCTGGTACAGAGCTGGTGCTATGTGCCCAACTGATGCGCCAGCATAGCCCTCGACTGTGTGCACACAGTGTGCAGGGCGTCAGCAGGGCCCGGGTTTGCTGGTTGGACAAATGGATTAGTGTTTTGAAAAGGAAGCCAGAGCTTGTGAAGTTGTTAGCTGGGAGGAGAGGCCTTCACTGCCATTAGTCTGCTGCGCATTACAGTCTGAAACCAGCTGGTTTGATTCGATAAATGACGAGACTGTTGCCTACTAATGAGAAGTAGCATGTGCTACGTTTGCTCCCCTTTTCAGTTCTTGCTCTCTGCAGAGTCTACCCAGAAGTGCCCTCTGATGATAGTGCACCTCACCCTATCCTCACTGTCCAGAAAATATCAGTGAAAAAAAGGAGACTCACAGAGCTCACACTTCAGCCCATAGGACTTCCCAATCTTGTTGACTCGGACCATTGGGGTGCAGCCAATTTTCTTCAGGATGTTAGGCAAGATTTTTGTTTCTTCTTTGCTGTATTGATAGAGAAGAAAAAAAAAAAACATATCAAATAAGAGCACCTGTAACCTGACATGAACTAGGATAAAATCTGACTGAGGTTTCAACATCTCTGGTAGGCCACCAAAAGACATCTTGGCTCCAAGGTCCATATATGATTAATGGCAACAGGAACTAGTTGTGGTCTTCCATCACTGTTACCATGAGTTATTTTTTCTTTTGGATATAAAAAAAGATAATTTATTTTCAGAACTCTTCTGAAGTGTCTTTTTCAATGAACCAATAGATCAGACTTATAACTAAGTGAAGCGAGAAGAGCTAACAAGCATCAGGATTTTATATAATGGTTGAGAAAGCCATAAGACCACCCCTTATAAAGCCTTCTCCTCTTTTCCCCATCCTACCCAGCACCAGCTCTGCTCTCCGTGTTTTCTAGGGACTCTGAGCCAACTCTTTCTTGCATAGACAGGATCTACTCCCATACTCGCAAGGATTGCTCCAAGGCACCTCAGGGCTCAAAGGGAACTCAGCCTGTGGCTGATGAGCATTAACACGTCAGTATCCTCCTGGATTTCAGAGCATAAATAACTCAATATGGAGTTCTGTGCCCTTGAAATGATGCTCATAATGAATCCTGTCTGAGTTTATTTCCCATTCCTCTAACGAGTATGAACCTGGCAACTTTTTAAATCAATGACTAGAGTTTTGCTCTGTCTTTGCAAGTTTATGCCCTTAAAAAAAGAATGAAATACCAGTCTGGATGCTTCCTTTCTCAGATCTACAAAAGGTTGTATTAGTGGACTCCTTTAACATCCAAGTTCACAGAGCAATGGTACCTGAGGCAATACAAATCAGCTCACCTGAGGCAAGTCCCTTTTTATTTCAATGTAACCTTAATAAGCATCTGAGGGTTTAGCCCCACTTCTGCAGGCCTCTGCGCATGACTCTGGCGTTTTTCACAAATAATTAAAGGGAGTTCTTGGATCATAGAAATTCAGCCTTCTACTTTCTCTGCTCCCTGTCAGATTCCAAGAAGAGCCAGAAACATCACAGAAATTGCAGTTGGAATGATACAGGCTTACTTCCCGAATACATAGCTAAAAGCATCCTGCCACGCAGATGGGGAACTTATGTCCTTGAACTTTTTAAAAGATAGAGGGAAAACACTGGTGAGGATTGTGTGTATTGGGGCCACAAACGTATTGCCTCTGGTTGATACCTGCACATTTCTTTGCACTCCTTCACTGTTTAGCTCTCCTTTGACCACCTCTTGCTTACTATCATCCTTTGAACTTTGAACCCAAGTTATCCTTGTCTGCTATCGCAGCCAGGCAGATGGCTGTCTCCTTACAGAAAGTCCACATGACAGAGGAATGACATGCAGTTTACTTAAAGACGTGTAATCCTTCTTCCAGAGTTTGCAAGTGTGACCTAAATACTTATTTATTTGCAGGCATATGGACATATTGTTTTAGTGTAGTTGAAATACAGACTTAAGGTAATTACTGTCAAAAGAAATCAATTTTCTTACATGTCAAGCCTAGCAAAGATGGTGTATTGTACACACGTACTTCTACCTCTCTCTCAACAAAAGTGCCACCACACACTAGTGTGGTAGCAACCTCTAATGAATATTGATAAATGTGAGTCAATAACAAGTGAGCTTTCCGCACAGCTGTATCCTTTTCCCATCTGTATGATAAACCCAAGCTCCAAAAACCATTAAAATTGTCTGTGATTTCAGTGCGGACAAGAGCTGGCCCAAGTGCAAAGAGACACCAGCTCTTTGGGGTAGAGAGGAACTGCTAGCTAGCATTTGAGCTACGGCCTGGTTTTCAAGACAGTGCCTTGAGTATTACATGTTTTTAGAATGCAGGAAGTCAGCTCAAATGAAGAAAGCAAGCCCATTTATTCACCTTCTGTCAGTAATTGTGGCAAACAAGATGTTACTGGCTCTCTGAACCCCATGAGGCAACAGTGTGAGAAGTTATAGGGCTCAGGGATCTGCAGTGATGGAGCCTGGCAAAGCAGGCAAAATAACAGTGAAAGAACAGCCAATGCTCTCACATGCCAGGGCAAGCCTTGCCAGGACAGCAAAGGTGGGAATCAGAAACTGGACTCATCTTTTGTGTTACCCAGCACAGTGACGGCCCCTAAAAGTATAAGAGACCTTCCTCTGTCTCTGGGGCAAGACATCAAATTTTCTATAGTTCTATCAAATTAATTCCTAGTCTCTAACATATTTTCCTACTAGCATGCTTGGCTTCCTTGTCGTGGTTATCCAAGGCTTACATCTGTGCTGAAGTCAGGAGTATTATGCATACAGCGATACCTAGAAAATGCCTTTGGTGCTCCTGAGGGATGCGGCGGGGATACTCCCACCTTGCAACAGTTTGTATCAGTTCTGGATCACCATGGGACAAGTTTTTTTTTTTTTTCCTCCAAGAATAATGCTTTTTCTCTGTAAGACTTATTATTGTATAAGCGCTCCAGAGAGAAGACGGTCCTGATAAGCCAAGTGATTCTTACTGACATTAAAATATGTCACAGGACAGGCTCAAAAAATATCAGAACCTGTTCATCTTTCTATCTAAGGAAAAACTAATAATTAATATTGCCTAATTAAAACAAGTTCCTTCTCCATGTCCTCACCCTCTACCTGCAAATTCACTCATATTTCATATGGGAATCTCAGAAATCCCTGAATTTTTTGGAACCTCAGCTGCCCATGAATAGTTTTTCTAGTGTAGAGGAAACCAAACCAAACCAATCCCTTCACACACATGCTTCTTGCAAGCTAGAAAAAATAACAGTGTGATGTCTTCTGGTGCTGTGTGACTTGTGTGCAATTTCTTTAGTGTTATAAAAAGGACTATGTTTCAGGAAGATGTTTTGCTGTTTAGAAAGTGAGTGGACACAAGGATATACTTCTACAGAGTGAATCACAAAGACTTTTTCATGTTTTATCTCATTCCCGTGTTCCCGAAAGGAGGCAGGTTTGAGAACCTGTATGTCCAGGACCTAGGAGCACACTAGGTTTGACTAAAAAAATTGTATTGACTTACTAGGCTTTTGCAGTAACTCAGGGGACTGCATTTCCAAGGATTTTGTTTCCAAGCTTCAGCCCCTTGTGAATACTGCAAGGGGTAGCCTGGTTGTTATGCTTTGCTCAGATTTGGGAGGAGATGCTTGGTTTGGTAATTCTAGTAGAAAGGCTGGCAGAGTGTCAGTTGCTGCAGAAGGCCAGTTTCTGCATAAGGAGTTATCTCAGCACACCTGCATTCTGTGAGAACAGTCAACCTTGGATAGTAGAGCACGTGAGCTCTATAAAGCAGTCACCTGGCTGATTCTTCTTGCAGGTTGTTGAGTCCTACAATCTCTCATATTTAGATAAGAATGGGCCAGGCTGGGAAATAGACTTTGGGTACTAGAATCATGGTGTTTCTTTTTTTTTTTTTTTAAAAAAAAAAAAGCTATTTGCTTAATGCCATCAACTTGAAGAGATTCAATTACAGCTTTCCTTGGGGTCCTTCTCAGGGCCAAAGGAGGCTGCACTATTAGGGACTCACAGATGATCAGACAGCAAGGAGCACTTGCCTTTCTATACTGCAGACTTCTGCATACCACTTGAGGGGCACACAAAGCCTAATGAGAATTTGCATCAGGAGAGCAAGTCTGGGTTACAGACTACCTCAATGTGACCTACAGATCTAGTCTAGTGAATTCAGCACTCACAATTCCAGTTTTAGCTACACAGTTTATAGCGGGTGACCAATTGGATGCATGTTTGCTAGATTAACTTTGAAACTGCAGGACCCACGTCTGCTTAGAGTACTCGATCTGGAAACTGTTTCAGGTCCTGCCTCTCCTGGTGAGCCACACTCTAGTCGCGCAGGGCTCTCCCACCTGCTCAGGTGGTACAAAGATCTCCCAGCTGGCTTCCACCTGGCAGGCATCCACGCAGAATCCACAAGCTGCACGTCCCAGAGGCTCTAATTGCATAAATGCTGAAGTCGAATTCCTGTTTTACACCTTTGGCACAACAGAGACATGTCCTTGACATTTATAGAACAGGCTTATCTCTAATAGCTTGTCTGGGTTTGGTTTGCAGGGACGTTAAAGAACCTCTCGTTTAGTCTGCGCACTTCAGCAGGCTTACATCACTCTGGGAGGAAATCAGCTGTTGGGAGGACAAGAACAGGTTCATAATAATCGCTGTCTTAGACTTGCACTGCACTCCCCTGCACAAAGTAGGTAACCTCCATTACAGTTGTTTTCTCACTACACAAAATGCCAGCATCTGGTAAACAGTTTTTGTGAAGATATCTAGCAATGGGTAAAGATATCTAGCAATGGGTAAAGATATTGCTAATACTTTGTACTCTTCTCACATATTGCCTCAGACTGTTTGAATGAACAAGGGTGGTTGAACTGTAGCCCTTCAGCTGGTGAATGAATAACTGTTACTGACTCTGTGGTACGAAAGGATGGTGAGCAACAACTCTGAGTTGTATGCCTATGTTAGATTATAGCCAAGAGCACAATTACAACACCTCTACCAGTGCCTGGAAATCTGGCAGAAGTGCCTTCACTTCTGTTGTGTAACACCAGACCTTGCAAAGTCCATTCTACAGAAGTGTTTAAGTCCCTGGCTGAATATCACCTCTGAAATCTGTCCATCCTGATTCTTCTAAAATGAGACACCCCAAACTAGCAGAAGCTTTCAAGTGTGTGCTGGAAAATGCAGGCCTTAATTTTAAGCCAGCAACATACTTCTACAAAATGAAAGGGGTAGAGAAAGTTCTTTCTGTAGAGTAGATATTCAATAGCTGATGCCTTTTGAAAAAACATCATTAGCATGACCTATTGTAAAATCACTGCCTTTTGGTCATGATCATCCTGATGTAATAACACAGTGTGCCACAAGAAGATGCTGAGTTTTCTGTGCTCTGAAATAATCAGCATAAAAGAATTACTTACAAGGGTATACAGGAGTGTGGAGACTTGGTGGCAGGTGTTGTAGCTGTCCATGTGCACTTACTGGGCAAGTCGGGAAGAATCCATGTGCTGTCAGCTTTCCTTTCCTGATTTCCCACACAACTGCCATTCATGAGAAGGGATGCTTTGGTCAGCTGCTGTGTTGGGGAAAGAGAGTCACACAGTAACCTGGAAGTGTGTATGCAGGCACATGGGCAACAACGACCACAGGAAATAAATTATTTCCATCTTTGGGTGTGAAAACAAGATGACCAATTTTCCAAAACTCAGTTCCAGAGCCACATAAAGAAGGACACTTGTTCTTTTGTCACATGTCTAGTGTTGGCACTAGAGCTGGAGCCTATATATAAAACACAGTGTTATAGTGTTCCACACTATAACAGAACATCTCCTGATCACCATCTCCAGTAACTCTTCCTCTGCTCTAATATACATTCAGGCATCTTTCCACTTGAATAGTTGGCACTCTGCATTTAACTGTTTTGCCAGGGAGAATAATTTTTACTCTAACAATAGAGAAATTATAGATAAGTCTTAGACCATCCAACAATAATTCGAGAACAAATGTGCTGTGGTGCTGGGTCTCAAAGGGCTAGTGAACAACCCGTGCTAGTTGTTCAACAAATAGTGTTTGTTAAAAGTGAAAAAATAGAAGTGCAGAAACAAAAGATTAGGGAAGGGCAACAAAGGTGCTCAGGGATACAGGAAAGTTCCACAGTAAAACAGCTTAAATAAAGCAAGATTTTTCAGACTGAAAATAAAAGTGAGAGTGGGCTGTAAATCCTGGAACATCTAAAGAAGTTGACTGCGAAACACTTTTCTTATTTAAAAAAAAAAAGGAATAAGGCAGAATTAAATTATCAGAAATAACCATAGAAGCAAAGGAGGCACCAGTGGAATCAGAAAAGTTTTAGACAAGTTCACAAAGGTAAAGTTCATTATTAACTCTTAAACATGCTGGTTCTAATGGTACGTGCATTATGGGAAGACAGTAAATTACTTATGGTGCATGTATACAGAAAAGGATGAGTCTGGTTTTATAATTTATTCTTAGCATCTGTTGCTGACCAATATCAGAAACAGGATAAAGGGTTACATAGGTCTTTGGTGTGAATCACTATGGCAACATTTATTTCTTATTGGTGTTCTTTGTAGGTTCTTTTTATGGAAATGGCACTTGCAATCAGTTTCTTGGCTTGGCTGTGTTTGCCATCAAGTTCTGCAAAAAAATTTGGACAACTGCAATTTATCATCCATCCTTTTGTGATTGGAGGGTCAGCCGCATGGAGAAAAGAAATAAGTTTTTGGTAATTGGAAGTGTCTTTTCTGGTTTATTCACAGAACAAAAGGACCTTGCAGCTCAGTAAGGTCATGGTCAGATATTTGTTTTACTTGGATTGACGATGAAAGCTGGTGTTATTTTCTTATTGTAGTATATTCTACTTTATCTTTTACACTACTATGGTGGTACATTTTGGAATTAGAACAAGCATAATGAGAATAGAATTTTAATTTTGAAATTCGATAGAGCCAAACTAGATTTCCATTAATTTAAAGAAGAGATACCTCATTTCCAAACCCAGAGGATTGCCAGTGGGAGGAACAGGCCATGTGGAAAGAAGGAGCTGCAGGACACACACACTCGCTATTGCCTTTCACTTAGGGAAGATAATGAGGGCAGCAGAGAGGAGGATACTAGAGTCAAAAGATATAGCACAGATGGCAATGGCCAACAGACACGTGGAGCATCATCTTCATCCCAGGCCATAAAACCACTCCCCTGCCCTGTCTTGACAGCTGGGTTGGCCATAATGCCTACGAAGCACGTCTGACTAATAGCAGCCAGGCAAGCAGCCAGCACAGTTGTTACGGCTGGCTCCTGATTATATAATTAGTTTACAACTCAACACGTGAGACCAAAAGCAGCCTCAATTACCATTTCTGCCATCCTTCTGCTTGCTTATTGGCTTCACCCGCTTGCAGTGTCTTCTCTGCAGTGCACGGCTGTAGCAACTTGCTAGCAGGGCACTGCTTCCTGGGTGGCTTCTCCGCCAACCAAGATAACGGAGCCACGATTCCCTCTAGCTGCTGGGGTATCCTTGAAACACAGGAAAAAAAAAAGAGGTGATTAATAAGTATACTGTCACTGCAGTAACAGCAGGGTGCTAAAACAGTATGTGACATTGAGCCAGTTACCACTTCTCACCTCTCTTCCCTTTCTGGAGGATATTTCCCAGGGAGACAGCATGGCCTTGAGCATATTAAACAAAACTGCCAGAAAAATGTTCCACGCACAAATGTACCCTTTTTACCATCTTTCAAGCTTAGGAAAGAAACCAACAATTTTTGTTTCATTTTGCCTTTTTTTAAAAATAGAAATTCAGTCTGAGTCCTGTAGTTTTTTGCATTCTTTTCACATTTTTATTTTGTTTGTCTGTTTTTGTCTTTTTTTTTGTTTGTTTTTGTGCCTCTTTTCAGCCACAGGCATCAGAACTTGTTTGGAGACAGAGGCTCATAATTTGATGTGTACCTGGCCCAGGGACTGCGTTTTGAAGAAGAGCAGCAGACGCGATGAGCCTGATGGTAAAAACAAAATTTGGATCCTGGCAAAAGTGAAGGGCAGGGCAAAGGGGCCTACGCTACACACTTCGCTGTCTCTGTTGCTCCCCCTGCCACAATGCCTGCTATCTCAGGAGGGATTAAAATAATAATATTTTTTTAAAAAGAGTCAATTTTCTTGCAGGCCAGGATTTGTATCAGCCTTGAGAGTATGTCCCCAAGCAAAATCCTTGTTTACCTAATGAATTACCTGAAAAGGAGCAAAAGTCACTTGTGGGTAAAGAAGAGATAAGCTGGAGTATATCAGAGGCAGTTAGCCTGCTTTCACAACTGGGGTCAGTGCTTGTCAACCAAAATTTTGGCAGACAAGAGCTTACTGGCATTTTCTTTCCCCACTCCCTACCTCCCCGACCTGGGCCTGGTTACTCCATCTCTGCCATTTTGTGGCAGGGCTGGAGAGGGAAAGGGGCTCAAACTAAGATGCCCGTGAGGCTCCCCCCTGCTCTGCCGTAACTGCCATAACCGCAGGGCAAGTCGAGTCTGCCCAGGCCTCCTTCAGCCCCACCGTGTCCACCCTCTGGCCGCAGCCGTCGCTGTGTTAGGGGTGACGCAGAGCACGTGCCAGTGCCGCGCTCCGAAATGGCGGCTGCATGGCAGCGGTCAGCCCACGGCGAGGCGGCGTAGGGGCCCAAACCTTCTTCCCCACACATTCGGGGAAAGGTTCAGGGTTGGCCTCAGTAGAACATTTGCTTTTACAGGCAATGGAAAATTTTACCCAATGGCACAGAGACCGAAAGGGGGATGGAGCTCCAAGTTCCTCCATGGCCAGGAAGGACCCTGATATCTACAGCACGGGCCAGACGCCCAGGTTTGTTCCCATCCAACCAGTTATGCTTTAACTTCACCCCCTGCCCAGTTCTGGGTCCTGCCTGGGTCCTTCTCTTGCCAATTGCTCAATGCACACCAAGCAGAAGAGGTGCAAGGGAAAATGTTTTCCTTGCAGGAAAATGCAAGGAAACCATCCGATTTGCTTGCTTTTGGTGGGGTGAAGAAAACCGGATTTTGTATGCACTGCAAGCAGCAAGGGCTATCTGAGCGCCTCCTGCAGACCCCCTTGCCCTGCCTCTCGGCAGTCCAGCCCTCCGCTTAGGGCTGGAGCAGGAACTGCAATGTCAGAGCACATTGCTGCTGCCAAGAGGTGCCCTAGACCCCAGCGCGGCCCCTACCCAACCCCAAAACTGTAGAACCGGGACAGCATGCCATGCTGAGAGGGCTCAGTTGGAAGGGCTGCAGGGAGGGAAGAGCATTACTGGTGTGGGCCTTTTTCAAATAGTATTACAGCCAAGTCATTATGCTCCCTTCCCTAAACAGCCAGTATAAAAACGAGGCAAAGAATGGGGTTTTCATCTATTCAGCCATTCAAAGCGGGTACAGATAAAGTCTCTAAAAGCCCAAAGATCAGAAACCAATCAACATGTACAACATATATATTCATTATTGCTGCAGGCGTTCTCGTGTATCTACATAAAGGTTGGTTAACTCTTCACATAATGTGATAAGACTGCATAGATTCCCTTCTAATTACAGTCCATTCTAAGATCTCTTGTATAGCTGTGCCCTAGGGTCTGAATTTATATTTAAGATATGTCCCAAACCATTATGATTCTGAAAATAAAGACTGTTGGAAGTGTAGGAACCCCAGTAATGCCCATGTGAGACTGCAGACGAGATGAAACAGTAGCTCTAGTAGCAAAGCTACTAGTAGGTGGAGTCTGACCTTCCCATATCTTTCTGAGGTGAGGAGAAGACACCAATTCATTACTCCCCAGCTGTCAGTTTGAGCAGTTGCCTTGTGCTAACATGTACTCTAGGTGATAAGTAGGATCAGAAAGGGGGGTGGGACTGCGGTGGAAAGTTTGACTGCAGTCAAGGATTGCTGAGAGGAGCAATATCCAAAGCAAACATCTCCTCACAGTACCTCCAATGCAGTTTTAAGTCACCTTGTATCACAAAGCAAAGATATATCCTCCTTTGATTATGGGAACTCTTACCTATGCCTAGACACTGAAATCAAAATCACCCTCCTACCCTTCACTGAAGCTTCAGCTGTGATCTGCTTGGCTGTCAAATACATCTGATCTTTTTTAGGTATTCTATAATGGCACTGTTATTCTCTTCAGAGCACAGGACTGTTAAATAGAGAAGTTTGAGGCAGCACAGAATGGACTACAGATAAGGGAAAATAACTCAAGATGGTTGGAACTGGGAAGCCATCCAAGAGACAGGGCATAGGAACACATAATTCTGCAGCTTCTACAATTTAATGAAAGCATATGACAAAGAGCATAGGCTAATGTTTATAGAGTATTTTGCAGATAAGAGTTTTCAGTTATTAAGTTATCAGACTGTACTGATAACTTCAAAAGGAAGAAAACCAACATAGTCCTACATAGATTAAATGAAAAGAAGTCAGCAGAGCAGAAGGATTCCATACTGACCTGCTCCAGATTTCTGTATGCATTCAAAGCAAAATACAATCTTATTGCATTCATTAAAAACGAATACATTTTAAAGAAATAGTGTTTCTCTCACTAAGACAAATACAAAAGCAGTTTGTCAACAAAATCATAGAATGACCTGTTCCGGAAGGGACTTCGGGAGGTCTCCAGACCAACCTCCTGTACAAAGGAGGGTCAACACTGAGTTCAGAGCTTTATCCTTTAACCAGTTAGTCTTGAAAATCTCCCAGGATGGAGACTGCACAACCTCTCTGGGCAACCTACTGCACTGCCCAAGTGACCTTATGGTGCAAGGTCAGAACCTTATGGGTTTTCAGATATATTCAGATCTTACTGAAAATACACACTCCCTGGATCACAGTCAGACTTTGAGTAGGCTCAGAAGCAGAAGTCACAGTATTCCTATTTTTTCAGCTTTTTCATGATAGCAATGTCATCTGCTTAGTAGGCACTACTCCCATGTAGTTTGCTATTAGGAAAGAAGCATGCTCAGTAACAGATAAGTCACACTTACCACTTTCAGTGTATTAGCCGAGTACATTCCCTGTGCTTCAGCTCTGACCTTATATACATCCCTGTGATAGAGAACGCCAATGAGCAGCAGTAGAGCGCTCTTTGGAGACGTACTGATTGGATCCTGCCCTGTACCTCATTATGCTCAGCATCTGATTGCTCTCCAAGAGTAAATGATTAGGATATAAAGAAGATAAGCATTTTATTGTTCAATTTCACTTACACTTATCTTCATAAGTGTTCTCATCCCATCCTCCAGCAATGAGATCTTTTCAGAATTTCACTTCTGATCACATTTCAGTCCTCATACATAAACTACTGGTTAAATCCAGCTCTAGTTCATGTCAACATGTGCTTTGCTGAATCAGGCATAAGTAATAACAGAAATGAAATACAGAGTTAAGTGCTGCTCTCTGTATCTTTTGGGAACTTAGGGTTAGTCTTCAGACCTAAATCTCTTATCTCTTTCTCATGCTAACTCTGATTCTTCACACAACTGTTTCGTTATTAAGTCACCCAAGAGCAGCAAACACCTGCAGCACTCTACAGTGATTCCCAAATTATTTGAGTGCAGACTTATCTGAAGAGGGTGAGACCAAGAGAATGTGGGACCCCCTCTTCCCCGCTCCTTTCTACAGCCAGCACTGTGCACAGATGCCCAGCCCAGGCTGGGGCCGTGCTCACTCACAACACCCACAATACTGTCATGAGGAAAACTGCATGGCTATTCAGGCAATCAAGTGACAATAGTGAATATTGGAATGCTTATTTTGGAATTAAACCTTTCAAAGGCAGGAGCATTATGGGTATTAGCACAGGAATTACATTATGTTTGGTCTTTTTGCAATAAATGACATCTCTGGAAAACATTGTCAGAGGTAATTCTTTTGTAGAAAAATCTTGTGAGCTATCTGATGTGACAAAGATCATGCTGGTCCCTCTTAAGGAAACTGTAAATAATACTAAACTCAGTAAGGATTGCATTTTCTGTGCATTTCAGTTACAGAATAACCCAGCCATCTCTTCTTGGCTACCTTCTGAAGTAACCTGTGAAGCAGCACATGCGTGAAGCAAAGCCACATTAAAAAATAAGATTCTTGTTTTTGGTGACCAAACTGAAAGAAATGAAAATGTAAGATCTTTTCAACCTAAACTGTAAAAAACAAAAACAAAAACAAAGATAGATTTGGATGAGTATTTGGAGTGAGAAAAGTTCATTCTGAAATAAAATATTTTGTGTAGAGATTTTTTCAGTTAAATATTTTCTGCAGAAGTCTAAATGGAAAGTTTAGGAACTTTGAATTGACCTTTTGAACCTTGAATTGACCTCAAGACTAACTGGATAAAACTCTGAACTCATTGTTGACCTATGCAATTCTAGCTCCTATGTCTAGAGAAGGAAACCCAGTCATATATGAATGGAGGAGCAGACCTGTGCACAGTTTTGTCCAGGGCTCTTCAAGATGACAGGAGTTTGGGCATGGTTTTCATGCTTTATCTGCCCCTGAATTACAAATAGAGGAGAAACTAGTCCACAACAGGCTGGCGGGAGTTTGAAGTGACATCCTTGTCATATTTCATTCCATATAAACAAGCCTGATATAGCAGAGCATATGCATATAATAAAAATGTAGCTTGTGGGTATCTTATCTTGCCATTCTGGGTGTGTTTAAGCACAATTAAAATGAAAAACAAAACAGAAACAACAACAACAAAACAAGAGCATATTGCAAATCTGAAGTTCTTCATTACACATCAGACTTGCTCTGCCCTGTGTTTTATCAGTTACGTTGCAGATTTTACCCTGCAGGAACCCATTGACTAAACTGTAGTCACCCCAGGCCAGGAAGTCACAACTGGAGGAAACCAGCCAATCAGTAATAAAAACAAAGTAAGGCAAAGGGAATGATACAGCACTTGGAAAATTCCTCACTCTCACAAGGAGGTTTTACAGAGCATTTAAAGCCAATGCACACTGGAGAGAGCATCTGCTTTTAAAGTATAAAAATCTGAAAAACATCTTGCATAGGGAGCTTCACAGTACTTATCTCACTGGGATTGGAAGGATATAACACTTCAGGTTTATTTACAGGTGCACGAAAGGAGAGATCTCTAACAACACCAGAGCCATCCCTCAGTTGGATTCTCTCCTAGAGGAGATGATCAGATTTTCAAACATTCGTTATTTTAGTGTAGAAAGGAGGGAGAAATCCATGTTTTCCTGTCTCGTATTTTTCCCTCCCATGCATTTAATAATCAAAATGGCTTTTTCAAAGTAGCTGAATCAACATGGTGAGGCTTAGCGTGATTTCAGAAAAAGAGGATTTATCAATTTCTGGGAAAGCCCAGCAGGTAATTCAAAGTCGGACTACCTTCTTTGGTTTTTGGCTTTTCTTTGTACCTCAGATGAAGCCATACTTCTGCAAGAACATGAAAGAACAAGATCAAAACCACTACTGGTCAATCTGAATAGGAAAGTGAGTTGGATCATAATAACCACTGACTGATCTGACAGATCTGAATTATAGGCTAAACTGAAAAAAATGCTATTAAATATATTCTTTACCTGTTTAACATGCTAAATGCAAAAAATATTCCAGCTGAAATATGGTTAAAATAACTTGTAAAAAATTCAGACCTCTTCCTCCCCATAACTTAAATCTTATCAAAAACAAACAAACAAAACAATTGCCTGTGGTTAGACACCACTGCCCTGAGAAGCAACATGTTTCATAAATAGCCTGAGCTTGGCAGGGTTCTTCGTGTGCAGCACACTAGCAAGGACAAGCCTGTTACAGGCAGCAATCTGAAATGACTTGACCCACGGGCTATTATCCACTGACTATTATCCATTGATGCAGTGACCATGAGCTGGTGCAGT
>VWPW01002681.1:0-43832 GCA_013389825.1 Crypturellus undulatus | reverse complement strand
AGTGCGGAGAGAATTCCTTCCACCCCTGGGGGAAGAGAGAATTCTTCTGTTGTTGCTGGGAGAGTGCGGAGAGAATTCCTTCCACCCCTCGCCTGCACTAACTGCCTCGCTAACTGCCGCGCCACGCCCTTTGACATGCCAAGCTCTTTGCCCGCTCAGGTCGCCGCACTCCTGCTCGCTTGCGCTCCCCGGGGCAGCTTTTGAAACCCCGCCTGCCCTGCCGGCTCCGCCGCCGCTGAGTCAGAGCTGCCTCTGGGCTCGAGCTCAGCACTGCCCTCACGGGGGTCGCCGCCGGGGCTGTCTCTTGCGCTCTACGCTTGCTCGTTCGGCGGCTCTGGCTCGTTCGGCGGCTCTGGCCGCAGTTGTTCGCCCCTAGACAAGGAGCTCCGGCGCAAGCGTCCGCTCCAGAGCCCTTCCCTTCGAGATCTGCTTGATGATGCTATGATCTGTATTATTTTAAACCTTTGGATAATAAAGAAACCCTCTCCTCATATGCTTTAAAGTTATGCATTAGAAGCATAATGCATATGCATTAGAAGTTTTACAAGTCTCAGCCTTTTATAAGACATATTTACCCTTTCTATTTTAAAAGAAAGAGAACATTTAGGAGCATCTGATTCTAAGAAAAATTCTGAAAACAATAGAGTAATTGTTAGCAATACATGGAGATAAAATATGATTTCCTAATACTTCCATTAAATTTTTAATGATTTATACCATCATGCATGGGATTGAGGGAAAAAATAGACAAATTTACAGTTCACAATTTTTGACATTCCATGAAATAGTGCTTTAGGACATAAAATTCCCCATTGATTAGTTCCACAGTGCCATTGTTTATTATAATGACGTTCTGTCTCAAAATGCCACATCACATTTATGTCATGAATGTGGTTCTTCACAATTACACACAAATATTACACCATGAATTCTACAAATACAGATACAAGGACTCCAGTAGATTAATCTTTGCTCTCTTATCAAAAAATACCATACATAAAGGACATAGAGGCTTCTATATTTTATTCAAACAACATGCAGTTCCAATTCTAAGTATACAAGTTATATGTAAAATACATCATCATTAATTTAATTGATTACTATGGAAATGGACTGTGAGAAAAATAAGTATTATTTCAAAACTGTAATATAAATAATTCTCCTGTTGCTTGCTAGGATTGGTATTTTAGATGCATTATGTGACTATACAGCTCAGAAAGTTACCTTTTTTTCCTTTTTATTTTCTTCAGACTTGCTATACCTATGTACAAATTAGTTTGAATATTCTGATAAATATCCCTAAGATATTTCACAGACCGAAGCAAAGAATAAGATGACTATATTAATATTTGTAAAGAAGAGAGAAGTTTACAAAAATCAAAATAAGTTTTCAAAAGATGACAACGGTTTGCCTAAGAGTTTAATAAACTATCATTAATGTTAAACACATGCACTCAGGAAGTGATATATAATTAAGAAATAAATGATGTTCACATTTTCAAAATGTAGATGTCTGGTCACTATCTAGGTGTACCATCCTCACTAGGAGAAGTGCAAGTCTCGTATATAAATGTTTGTGAAATTATGTCTTAGTAGCTGAATATCAACCCTTACCTAAATGCGGAAATTCTAGCTGCATGAATACACACTCATATATTTTACAGGATGTTCATCTCCGGTTAGGAATGTGATGTTTGAATCTCATTCTCCAAAATTTCATTCAGAGCGACTAGCTCTGATTTGCAGTCAGGTTTTTCTAGTAGCCTTTGGGTCAGAAATAACACTGAAACAGTTCATACCTAAAGAAAGCTGATTCAGTATAGAAAGATAAAAGAACATCTGAGTCTCTGTCTATAAACTGGCAGATAGTGTAAATGACTGAAAGAGAACTGTTTCATTTGAATATTCAAAATACTTCTGTGGAACTGTAGTTGTGAAATAAGGAAGCACAGGAAGCACTACTTTCTTTCTAGACAGTGTAGAGCTTTGAAGCAGAATAGGAATGGCTCTAGCAAAACACTTCTGTGCTACAGACATGGCCACACTTAGATTTTCAATTCTGAGTAAACTTCCTATTTTGAAAGCTAAGAATCCATAGCAGCCAAGCCCTAATTCTTCCTTTTGATGTCTCAATTTTTCAGTCCTCTGTCAACCCTGTCTGCTACCAGGAGACTATAGGCTAAGCTAGAAATGATTACCACACCATTTAAGAAATTCAGTTAACTATACTTTCCTTTAGTGCTTTTCCATTCAGGAAACAGATAAACTCTAGCAAATAAAAGAGAAGTGAAAAATTTTCATTTGGAGGAAACAAAATAGTACAGGACCTACTACTTCAATCAAAAAAATACTAAAAGTAAGTTAGCTGAATTTCTTCTTCTGACCTAATCAAAGCACTTGGTCATAAGAGTAAAGGCTCCCTAGTGTAGAGACCTGGGAAAAATGAGACATGAAAACAGCAAGATTGGAGATGATTTGAAAAGAAATAAAAAATAGCCTTCAGTACAATATTTTGATCCTCAAAACTCTCAGATGCCATCTAACATTTGAAGCATTGAGAATTCCCAAAACACCTACAGTTTTACAGGTATCTGAACTTGTACTGCTCGCATGTGCAGATATTTCAGGTCCAAGAAACAGAAATATCCAAGATTTATGACTACATATGGTAATACAAGCCCAAAGATAACACAATTTTTTTTTCTGACAATATGAAAGTTCACAATCATTTGGGCTCAATTTCTGACACAATTGTGTCATTCAAAATGCTTTATGTAACTCCATCTCACAGTTTTATTGGCAATGTGAGCTGAAACTCAGTTTTTGACTTACACTTGCTCCTAACAGTGGTCATGCCAGCTCACAATTCTGGCGTATCAGATGAGTAATCTTTTCAAGGCTGTGACTGAGCTGACTGTTCCAGGAACATCAAAATAATCACAATTCCAAGGTTATTAATATAGCCATGTAAAATCAAAGATCTATGAAGAAAATAAAGTGTATAAAAGATATTGATTCAAATGTGACTAAATCATAATATAAATACTATGCACCTTGCAATGGTCTCAGTTGTACTTTGTGGCTTAATAAGATAGTTCATCATTATTTTGATTTGCCTCCATTTTGATATGCGGTAAATTGACTTCTTTATTCAAATGCACAGCACTGTGACATATTAAACCTGTTTCTGACATTTGGAGAAAGAATAATGAAAAATCATATTTAGGAAATTCTGTATCTTGTGCTTATTTAGGGTGATGCAGCATGTGTGAAATGTTGTTATATTGCACTCACCTTTCACTTCAAATGCTACAAATATTACTGGAGACAGATATTTTCACACATTAATTAGCAATTAAAAACCTTATAAATAAAGTCAATTCATAAAGACATGTCTTATTAAAATGCAAACTATTATTCCAGATGACTTTTAAATAAGAGATGAACAGAAATGCTAAAGACTGACGACTAACCATGCACGAACATCTTCAAAAACAATTTGTTGAATATTAATGAACTGAAAATGTCATTTCTGGTCCAATTACTAGAAGTAATTAGTTTTTTTTTTTTTTAATTATGGAGGAAGTAGAATTTTAATAAGGTCAATTTTACAATTATATTTTTGAAAAAAAGAAAACTAATTGTATTGTCATCATCTTATACAATAAATGGAATTAACTCCCTAGCATATTTTGGATTTAATGTAAATAATGGGAAAAGAAAACTTCTATTTCAGTAACAAGTGAAATTTTAATGAGCTCAGGTTTGTGTTGAAATGTGAAAACTAGATTTTAGTTACTCAAGTATCAGTTAAAATAACAAAATCCTGGATTAAATTACATACAAAAAAACCCTCAATATTTTCTGTGTGGAAGGATTAAGAGCAAACAGGAAACTATTGCTTATTTTGAAATATTTACTGTGTAACTTTCAAGTTTACTGAGATCATAAAAATGAATTCCTTGATCCTGTACTAATATGTATTATAACTGCAGTGCATGTCCTTTACTATAAAACCAGAATTCAATCAGGACTTTATTATATCTGAAAATTGTAAAACTCAAGTGTCAATTTTGCCCCCTGCTATTTAGTGCACATATTTCAGAAAGAGTCTCCTTACTAAGAGTTCTTTGATACAACTTTAAAGTTAGTTAGAATTGAGGTATTTTCACCTTTAACATTGGGTGTGAATTTTAACAGATTCCTCTTTAATCCTGCAATATGATCTATCCCAGACAGTTCTGCCATTAGAAGCCAAATTTTTAGAATTGAATACCATATCTGCACTCATAAACCATAGAGTAAATATGAACTATTATGTATACGACTATTTTTTATATGCAAACAGTCATTTTCCGTCATGGAGTCCACACCAATGGATATGTCAGTGAAGCACCATGGCATTTTTATATATATATAAAAATTCTTAGCATTCATACAATAAAATGATAAATAAAAAAAGTGATGTCTGCATGTGGGATTCTGGGCACATGAAAGGCAGGAAAAAATCTGTAATGGTTTTTACTCAGAAATGTTTCCCTTCCTTCCCTTTTCCCCTTTCCCCTTTCCCCTTTCCTTCTCTTTTCCTGTGTTTTTTTTTTTTTTTTTTTCCTTTCACTGGAAGACAACTGCAACTTGTTACAAGCTAATGGCTATATGATATCCCAAAGTATGTTCTACTAACAAAGAATGAAGTACTGGTATATTAGACAAACAAATCTTTCTGATAAAAAAATAGAAAAAGAGGGAAACGTTTGCAGCTCCTTCATGCATTTTTTTTAAACCATTAAACAATTTCATAACAGGAAATGATAAAAAAAAAAAGTGTTAGCATCAGAGAACCATTTCATTGGTTAAAACACATTATTTTGTACTGTATCCCAAGCATCTATCTATCTGTCTGTCTGTCTGTCTGTCTATCTACCTATCAGTCGTATCTAACAAATTGTTTAATATTTTCTTCTATTTCTGTTCCTAGAGATTACTGTCACATATTCCTCTGCTCTTCTCTAGACTCAGGTAACTTAGGTCTTTTATACTTTTTCATACAGTATGCTCTTTAGGCTTGTAAATAATTTTTATTAACTTTCTTTGGGACTTACTCTAATATGTCAAAATCTATCTTAATATAAAATCATCCAGAATGGTACCCTAGCTGGAACATTCAAATAAGACCATTTTCTTTATCTGTATTCTTGTTTATGCATTCTTTTCCTATGACTATTTTGCAATAATAACTATTGATTAGCATTCCATTTATTTCAGATAATTCTGACATTTTCAGAATAATGATGAGGCCAGTCACAGTCTCTGAAATTCCTATAACCTTTCCTTGCTTAGTAGTATCTTTAAAAAGTAATAGCCCATGTATCTATGTAATAACATTTATCATCCAGATCATTAGTAAAAATACTAAGTTGGACTTGGTACAAAACTGATCCTTCACAAAATCCATTTGACAAATCTCAGGATGGAGGCAATTTTGAAGTGTTTTCTCAGTTAAGCATGCACGCCCATTTCTATTGTATTATCAATCAACATTGTATTTTGTTTATGTATGTATGAAAATGTCAAATAAGAAAATATCAAAAGTCTAACTAACTGGCAGTATATATGAAATGCCAAAAAAAATATTTAAAGTTGTTACAACATTTTAATGGTTCTAGGGAAGTGAAAATATCTTGCTGAAAGAAATCACTGCTGGATCACAAAGTAATAGACTTACTTCTTTTTAGTAAATAACTTCTTTTTAGTAAATAAAGGAAATGGATTAAGAAACAAGTCTAAGAATCAGTAGCACACAATCCCAGGATTATGCTGAACATTTGACTTACAAAGCTGGCATGTTAATTAAAGATATGTAAACAATAAATTAACCAAAATAATTTTCTAGTCTCTGTGTGTGTGCACATCTGATATCCATATTCAATTTATCCAATTTGATGACTTTCTCATTAAAATGAGGACAAGGTGTTTTCTCAATTATTTCTTTTATGTCCTCTAATCATGAAAAGTGAACAAAATGGCAATAGCAGCATGTTGCCACAGCTTGAAACTTGCTGTGCTTTAGTAGTTGGCTAAGGGCATTTTAGCAGCATAATTGTCTAGTTTTGTAGCTGGCGTCCATCTAGGTTTGCAAGTTTAAAAACTATTTATCTTTTTTGTTTGTTTGTTTATCAAACATTCTGGAAAACCGTGCACATTCCAATGTGTAAGAATGCTCACCTGGAGTAGAAAGGATCAGTAGACATCAAGATTTTCATCTTTCTTCCATTTAAATGGAAGCAAAGACTTTATTAATTTCAATGTGCAGAACAAGTCTGAAAGTAATCTAAGTAATCCACGACACATCTAGGAACAATTCTAATAAGGTTGGTTATATTTCTCAATAAGACACCGAAAAGCAGATTTTTGGGGAAAAAAGGTATTTTGCATTTAGAAGAAAATGTAGAACAAAAGCCAGATGAATCTCTCTCCAATGGTTTCTGATGTGACTAAGAGCAACAAAGAGCCAATCAATCAAATACATTGTCCATTTATCTGTGATTATGAGTCTAGGCTTGTTCCAATCTTAGAATCACAGAATCACAGAATAGTTAAGTTTGGAAGGGACCTCCAGACATCATTTAATCCACCTTCCCTGCATACACAGGGTCACCTAGAGCACATGGCACAGGATTGCATCCAGGTGGGTCTTAAAGATCTTCAGAGATGGAGATTCCACGACCTCTCTTGGCATCCTGTTCCAATATAGACTTGTTTCAAAATTGCCTGGCTTGCTCTGAACAAGTCTAGGCCTCCCTGGAAATTTTTGTATTTTGTCATGGTAATCATCTAATGTCCAGGTGAATACTGTCATCTATTTTGTTTTATTTTTTGCTTGGCTTGATGAAAGTGGTATAATATTGAGTTATACACATAGGGAGATAGAGATACATGCAGATACCTATATTTAAAGCAGTAATAAGTTTATAATAATAAAAAAAAAGGTTTTCTATGTAAAATGAACTGCCTTGGAAAAAATGTAGCATAGGTGACTATCAAGGTGGGATGACCTCAAAGGTGTGGAAAATATTAGTACTGGTCAATGTTGGGACCTCCAGAACTATACACAGCTCACCAATTACTTGTCGATTATTAATTGTGCAAGGAATACAGCTTTAAAAATGGAATAAAACCAGTTTTGGAGAAAAACAAGGATCAAAGAGTTAGTATCCAACCTATAAGAAATACACCACAGATAATTCCAAGCAGTGAAGAAAGAGCAAGGTTTCAAGCACATCAGCTAACATGTTAACACAGATTCTAAAGGGAAGAGGAAGAAAACATTAGTGTCAACCTCCTAGTGGAGTTCTGGGCATGTAGGTATATACCTCTATATATCCCTGTGCACCCACACTTAAGCCACCGCCCTTACGACCCAGAGGGAGAGTGGACAAATAAATACAGTACCAGATATAGGGGGACATACCAGTCAGTTTGTATGCATTTATTATTTTAACTGCTTAAAATTTGAACTTTAATGATTAATAACTGGGTTAATAATAATTCTTTGTCCAGGCTATTAGGATTTTAATTAGCTGTTTAATTAAATTAATTTGGCTTTGCACGTATAAAGGGTACTCTTTGCTCATACAGAGAGGCCTCTTCAGATTCTGGTGAACAAACGGGACATGAGACAGGAGCACACCCTTTCTTCAATAAGGGAAAACTGCTTATGGGGATATTTTACACAAGGAGAGTCAGTAGGGTGAGATATATGACTGTTCTCACCTGTTCAGGTGTCTGAGGTTCTGTGTCCAGTCTTGTTATAATCTCACAGAATGGTTGAGGTGGGAAGGGACCCCTACAGATCATCTAGTCCAACCTCCCTGCTCAAACAGGGACATCTAGAGCACATGGCACAGAGTGGCGTTCAAGAGGGTTTTGAAGATCTCCAGACTCCACAGCCTCCCTGGGCAGCACACAATACCCCAGGTGCAGCCTCACCAGAGCTGAGTAGAGGGGGAGGATCACCTCCCTTGACCTGCTGGCAATGCTCCTCCTGATAATCTGTTATAGTTTGTTATATTAGCAGTTATAATCTGCTGTAAAAGAGATATTGGAAAACTGGAGATAGACCCCCTAGAGAGACCAAGAAGATGATGAGTGAACTGAGTCATTTGCAGCAGGGGAAAGTACCAAAACAGTTTTCACATTCACAGTGGTCAAGCACTGGAAAAGGCTGCACAGAGAGTCTATGGAATTAACCTTGGAATTATCCCAAAATTGATGAGAGAAGGTCCTGAGCAACAGGATCACAATGTGAAGTTATCTTGGCTTTGAGCATGAGGTTGGACTTGCGAACATCATAAGCACCTTCCAATAAAGTGTCTCTGTGATTCTATGACAAACTTCATTTTGGCCCAATTTGATACTCCATCAATATATCTGTTTTAGAAAGTTTCATAAAAATATAATCCAGACACATACATAATCCTGGGGATGGGAATCAGCATGAGCCATTTTGGTCCAAATAGTGAGATGAAAAGGCGGAAAAAATAACAGAGGAGAAGGGATTATAAAGAGGAGTTAACTCAGACTTAATTACAGCTTTGCTAATGGTAATGCTATCATATCAATGCACTCTGTACTATAATTATCTTAATAAAAAAATGACATGAAACTTGAGGATGATAGCTGTGCACAGCTTCTGATAATAAGGAGTATAAGCATTCCTAAGCCACCATTTTTTTTTAGAAATCCAGTGCTTTTTCATTCTTTTTTCAGTATATTTGATTTTCATCTGTAAACATGTTCTAAACAAATGCATTAATAAATAGAAACTATGCACACACTTTTTTTTTATGTCTGTGCCTATACAAGCATACACATATTGCACAAATATCATTCCCACTTTTCAAGAAAGGTGGGTTTTTTTTGAAAATAATATAAGGGAATTTTTTTTTAGTGCTAATATGGTTGTTTAAAATTGATATTAGATTTTATAATTGTAATAGGAAACAACAGTATCAATCGATAGTAAATGACTATTCAGAGATAGGATTATTCCTCTCACCATGCTACAAATCATAACTTTGGGGAATATATAATAAAAATTAATGAAATAACAGAATTCTTCCTATTCAAAAGTCCAGGAATTTGTTATTTAAGAGAAGGATACAAGCAAATGAGTGTTCATTTTTGATGTTTTTCTATTGAACATTGTTAAAGTAACTGCTAAAAATCATTGTTAGAATAATCTCTTTACTGCTTTGGGATACATGAAAATTGCCCATGTGTTTAAAAGTAACAGTTTAAAAGTCATTTTATGAACTACTATAAGATTCCTGAGAACTCCCATACGTTTTTATCCATCTCTTCTGATTTATAATATTCTAAATATTTAATATTCAAAATATTCTAAATATAACCAATCAGAAATAATTAAATATGTTTATAATTAAATATATTTATCATTAAAATTATAAAATTCTCTAAGGAATGTGTGCCCATCAGTTAAAGTAGCCAAGGAAAATATATATCTATTTTGTCCTCTGACTATGATGGAAAAGGTTAAAAGAAGACAAGTCTGAAAACAGAAAAGACTTATAGATAGAAATGTTAGCTATCACATATGTTATAGCACAGAGTTTTAGAAACTATCTATTTTCAATAAGAAATTTTTCTGAATGTGTCACTATGTTAGATCTGTTTCTTTATTTTTCCTATGCTGCTAATGATTGCTGGCATGTTTTTATGCAGA
Source organism: Crypturellus undulatus (assembly GCA_013389825.1). NCBI lineage: Eukaryota > Metazoa > Chordata > Aves > Tinamiformes > Tinamidae > Crypturellus > Crypturellus undulatus. The sequence continues at coordinate 34,087 of VWPW01002681.1, read as the reverse complement.
TTCTAACAATGTTAAGCTGTTTTATAATGCTTTATAAAATTTTTTTTAATGTTATGAATGTTTTCTTAGATTAGGAAAAGTATTTGTACTTCCTTAAGATTTATATAAAAAAAACATAAAGAAAATATTTAAGGGCAAAAATTACATGTGATGGAAACATTTAACATGTTTTGATAATGATGGTCTTATTTTCCATTCAAAATATATCTCATAGGCCTATCAAAGATTTTTTGAGCATTGCAATAAATAAAAACAATGCAATTTTCATAAAGAGTTTTAATTTAAATTTGAAAATTTCAGCAATTTATTATTAATGTCTTAATATTCAGTATGTTAACATGCATTTGCTAAATAATTACACATTTAATAATGAAATTATAGATAATTGTTATCCTAGATATAACATTTGTAATGCTATACGAACAAAGTTAGAAGGACAGATAGCAAGAAAACTATTGTTTTGCAAATCTAATAGCACATTCCCAATCATAAAAAAAAAACAGAATTCATATTACCAAGTAGTATATAAAATACAAACATTTGGCATTGTTTCATAATCAACATATTCAGCAAACGAGCCAAGAATATAGTAAGAGCATAAAATAATGATCCTAAAACAAAACAAAAGTAACAGTAACAAAAGCAAAGAAATAAACTGTACAATTTGATTTAAGCAGTGATATGCAAGGACTTATTGTTTTGCCATCCTTTTTCTTTCCTAGCTTGATGTAAAGACCAGGAAAGTCTATGAGAAATGCTAAAAAACAAAATATTGTAACCTGAACAAAATAAGATACTGCATAACACTGACACACAAGAACTCTTCACTGGATTGTCCTGACTGCCTTTCATACTCCAGTTCAGAAAGGAAGGTAAGTGCAATATTATATTCCTCACCCTCACAGAGACCTTCAACTCAAGTATCTCAGATGGCACTAGACATTTGTTAAAGCAACTGAATCACATCCCAAACTTATTCTGCTGGGAGCTCAGATACAGTCAGGTTCAGTCTACCAAACTTGTATTGCTGTTTAAGATCCCTTTGGGTATCCTACTTGGCTTCTAATTGCTCTTCTAGAAAGCTCTTGGACTTGTGTCATATCTACGTTAGTTTTATTCTCTACACTTTATGTGGACATGAAAGTGAACTTAGCACTACCTGGAAAATGAAGAGTTTGTACTAATGGATCAAGTCTTAGTTAGGAGGAATGAAAAATATATATGATTCAGTTGTCCAAAAATATAGAGGAAGAACTGAGATTTGTCTTATTGACCTACTGTGCTGATTTTGGGTCTACATCACCAATATGGAGTGTATAGCATACTTTTAGACTTGAAAAAATGCACTACAAAATAATAAGATTTTAGTATAACCCTTGATGGCAGAATGGCTGACAAAAGTCTGACATTGTGGTGCTTTGGTGAAAAAATAAATGTTTCCGTATCGTATTTATATTCTATGTCATACCAGGGTGCTAAGCATGAGAAATGAAAAGACTGTTCTGGAAAGAACATTAAAAAAAACACTATGTGCTTAGTTCAATCAGATGGAGAAATTTTGTAGTGCTAGAAAATGTCACACTGTTTTTATTATAATGAACCAAATAATTTATAAATGCCGGAAGCTCTGAAGTTTATAGCTGAACCTTCCTAATGGACTTTTCTGATCTGAGATTTCCTTATCTTGGGGGATTTGTTGTTTTTCCTTAAGCTATGCAATATAAACTAATTAACAGTAATTAATACTGTTAAATTCTAGTGATAACTCTCAATTATTACTTAGGGTCAAGATATGCAAAGCATAGACAGTAATTGTGTTAATGACATTGTTTCAGACTGAACTTGTAATTAAACTTAAAGCGATGTCTGAAAGTGTTTACAATGATTAAAATAATATTTGACCTAGAGTTTCAACTTAGAAAGATCTTAAAATTAAACTTTAATTCCTTGAGATTTAATTATAATTTGCATACATATTCATATCTATCTGTCTAAATATATTCACGCTAAATAATCAACTGAGATATACGGTATTATCTTCTTTATCAGGGCACCTTTTTACAACACAAGCAGCAGCTGTTTGTAGTACAAATGAAAGAGACAAAAAATATTACATGGTTACAAGCTTATCTCTCTCCCTCACGCATGCAAACAATGCATATCATAATAGTAAACAACACACTAGAATTAATTTTAAAATTTTATGGACAAAATTACATTTTTAAGCATGACTCTAGGGAAAACAAAAAGGAAGAACTAGTACATGACCTTGAAAAGGATTTTTGGTTTGCTAAACTAATAACCATCCCTTTTTAAAACCTTTAGTGTGTTAAAATAATGAATACGTTCCTATATGTCCTGTATCCCAACAGGAATGCCGGTTCCTGAGGCACAAGTTGCCCCCGCAAAAGTGCCAGGGATTGGATAAGTATAGGGGAAATAGGGAAATAAAACTGGTATCATTTTTAAAAATCACTTCACAATCTTGTGTGGAGGAAGCTGGACAAGAAATAGGATTACAACCCTTTAAGACAGCTAACTTTGACCTCTTTAGGGAGCTCCTTGGAGGAATCCCCTGAGCCAGGGTCCTAGAAAGAAAGGGGTCCAGGAGAGCTGACTAATATTCAAACAGCACTTTCTCCAAGGTCAGGACCTGTGCATTTCTACAAGAAATTTCGGTGTATTTCTACAAGTTGAGCAAGGAGGGCAGGAGACCTGCATGGATGGGCAAGGAGCTGTTGTGTAAACTTAATGAGAAAAGAACACATACATAATGTGGAAGAAGGACCAGGATAGATGGGATGAGTATAGGAACATTGTCAGAGAATGGAGGGATGCAACAAGGAAGGCCAAGGCCAGTTAGACTTAGCGAGAGATGTCACAGACAACAGGAAGGGCTTCTACAAATACATCAGCAGGAAGAGGAAGACTAGGGAAAATGTTCTTCTGCTGCTGAATGGGGAGGGTGCCTTGGTGATGGAGGATGCAGAGAAGGCAGATTTACTAAATGCTGCCTTTGCTTCTGTCTTTACTGCTAAGGCTAATCCCCATGAACTACAGAGTTCAGAAACAAGAGAGAAAACCAAAAGAGAGGAAGACTTTCCACTGGTTGAAGACAATAGGGTTAGGGATTATTTAGGCAAATTGGACACCCATAAATCTATGGAGCTGGATGGGATGCACTCAAGCGTACTGAGGGAACTGGCACGGTTATTGTTCAGACACTCTACATCGTCTTTGAGACGTCATGGAGAGCGCGGGAGGTGCCGGAGGACTGAACGAAACTGGTCTCATTCCAGATTTGAAAAAGGGCAAGAGGGAGGACATGGGAAGCTACAGGGTGGTCAGCTTCACCTCCATCCCAGGAAAGGTGATGGAGCAGCTCATCCTAGAGACCATCTCTAGGTATCTCAGGGAAAAGAAGGTGATCAGGAGTAGTCAGCATGGATTCACCAAGGGAAAGTTATGTTTGATGAACCTGATAGCCTTCTATGATGGGATGGCTGGCTGGCTGGATGAGGGGAGGGCCATGGATGTTGTCTATCTTGACTTCAGCAAGGCTTTTGACACTGTCTCCCATAACATACTTATAGGGAAGCTCCAGAAGCGTGGGTTAGATGAGCGGACAGTGAGGTGGATTGAGGACTGGCTGGATGGCAGAGCCCAGAGGGTGATGATAAATGGAGCTGAGTCTAGTTGGACGCCTGTGGCCAGTGGTGTCCTGCAGGTGTCAGTACTAGGCCCAGTGCTGTTCAGCTTGTTCATCAATGACTTGCATGAGGGCACAGAGTGCACCCACAGCAAGTTTTCAGATGACACCAAACTTGGAGGAGTGGATGACACTCCAGAGGTCTGTGCTGCCATTCAGAGGGATCATTCAGATGGAGAGTTGGCCAGAGAGGAACCTCCTGAGGTTCAACAAGGACAAGTGCAGGGTCCTGCACCTGGGAAGGAATAACTCCAGACACCAGTACAGATTAGGGGTTGACCTGCTGGCTTCATGGAGAGGGATTTGGGAGTCCTGGTTGACAAGTCAACCATGAGGCAGGAATGTATCCTTGTGGCCAAGAAAGCCAATGGGATCCTGGCCTGCATGAGGAAGAGTGTTCCAGTAGATTGAGGGAGCTGATCCTCCACCTCTACTCAGCTCTGGTGAGGCCACTGCTGGAGTATTGTGAGCAGTTCTTGGCTCCTCAATATGAGAGGGTTGTGGAAGTTATAGAGGGGATCCAGCACAGAGCAACAAAGATGATCTGAAGCATCTACCTTATGAGGAAGGACTGAGTGAGCTGGGGCTGTTTAGCCTGGAGAAAAGAAGATTGAGAGGAGATCTGATCAATATGCATAAGGACTTGAGGGGAGAATGTAGGAGAGATCGGGCCAAACTCTTTCCGGTAGTGGCCAGTGATAGGACAAGAGGTAATGGATATCAGTTGAAACACACGAATTTCCATGTCCATGTGAGGAAGAACTTCTTTACTGTGAGGGTGACAGTGTGCTGGCAAAGGTTGCCCAGAGAGGTTGTGGCGTTTCTTTCTCCAGAGATCTTCCAAACCTATGTGGATGTGTCCCTGTGCCACATGCTCTAGGTATCCCTGCTTGAGCAGGGGAGTTTGGACTAGATGATCTCTAGATCTCTCTAGAGATCTCTAGATCTAGAGAGATCTCTAGAGAGATCTAGAGCTCCATTCTGTTATCTGTGATATCTAAAATCCCCTTTGTCTCTATGTCTTATGTTCTTCCTTTCCTTCCTACCTTCCTTCCTTCCTTCTGTTGGAAACTTCTTGCCGGCCCAAGGAATTGGGAGGGGATCACAGACGCAGACTCCACATGAATTAGATCCTGATCCTGATCCGTTTATTTAGCCCGAATAACGTACTTATATACACAAGCAGAAGTAAGCTCTCTACACGCGTACAGCTACGATTGGTCACAGGCTACTATCCATGCATTTCTACTGCATTCAGTTGGTCGTGGATAACGGCGTGTATTCACACCATAGGTCTGTGCACCAGTCCTTCTTTCTTACTGACAAGCTTAATCAAGGTTCTGTCTCGCCCAACTTTCTCATGCCTGCTGTTCAAGGACTACTGTTCACATTCCTTTAACTCAGGAAGTATCCGCTATCTTCTTTAAGCTCAGCTCCCTGCAGCCACTTCCCATGGGAAGGCCTCCGTCCCCTAGATATGTAGATATGTTCCTACATTTCCCCCTTTTTGTTTTATAAATTTTTTTTTTTTTTTTTTGCGTTTCAGTGTTTGGTTCATATGTTTCACTATGACCTACAGTTGGGTCACGTTTTCGCTCTAGTTTCATGATCAAAATGGTTGTAAATTCCTTGCTATTTCCTTCTAAAGACATGGTCCTTGACTTTTCTTAGGCCCTTTCTGCTGTGCTTAGAGATGGTCAATCACAAGTTACACTTGTCAACAGCAAGCCATGCGGCCTACATTTGCCTTGTAGACGGCCCTCAGAGAGAGGTGGCCATCACTCACATCAAGGTCTGGCATGCCATGTGTCCCACCGCTCAACGCCTATCGGGTTACAGCCAACAGCGGAGCTCAAGGTTCTTCTTCTTCTTGGTGGCGAACACAGAGGCCAACCCAGTCTTGCCCTTGACTGTGGTAGGAGGCACTTAGCCAGACCCAGGCTTTTCAGTTGGTCGTCAAGGTAGTGTCTCACCTGCCTCATCCAGTAGCAAGTTGCTATCATAATGCACAGTTCTCAAGATCTTGTTTGCTTCTGCCTTAGCATCACTCACAGCTGCTGTAACTCTGCACAATCTAACATCTCTGTTACAAGTGACAAACCCCTACCCATTGGGATTGGGTTTATGACATGATATAGAGTACAGTTTCTAATTAGCAATTAACTAGTAAGCATAGGTGGCTTATACACGAAATCTCAGCCTCTAACAACAAGTACATTGCAGTCACACATATGAGAGTCAGTAATCACAGTCTGGTTATAAATTACATTAACTAGCACGTATTTACACATTGTTCTAAAACACACGCATCTTTTCCCTGCATAAGGCAATGCATTTTTTTTTTGGTATTACTCTGTGGATTGATCTCAAAATGACACACGTCCTCCTTGACATCAAAGCAAACGTTGCTCGCTTTAAGGGCAGCATCTTCAGGGGTGGGCGGGTGGGGTAGGGGTGGGGGCCGGTAGAGCACAGATAGACCCCCTCAATGGTGACATCCACCACGGTCAGTACGTAGGCGATGACTGCGCTGAAGACCTGGTTGTGGATGAAGGTCGCAGGTCTCCACCACGCCCGAAGCTGTTGCTCCCCCTCCATGGCCGTATCCCACACGATCTTTCAGGATCTCAGTCTCCGTTTTCTCTGTTTCTCAATATACCTGCAACGAAACTCTGCACCCATGTCTGGGCCTGGGTGCAACTAAGCGAGGGACATGTTACTTTGTTCAATTCTCAGTGCTTACAGTACACCTAATGATCTCTATATGGGGTCGCCGATCCTTCCGTGATCTTCACTTGAAGCATTACATTGCTTCCCTCTTTTTAACAGCATATATTCACTATTCCTAAAACTCTTGGACCCGCGGCTTGCTGCCCGGTCCTCCCAACGCGAGTGCCCGCCTCCCGCTGTGAAACCAGCGCGAGTGCCCGCCTCTCACTGTGAACACAGCCCGAGTGCCCGCCTCCCACTGTGAACACCAGCTCAAGTGCCCGCCTCCCGCTGCAAAAACCAGCCCGAGTGCCCGCCTCTCGCCGTGAACACCAGCCCGAGTGCCTGCCTCCCGCTGTGAACACCAGCTCGAGTGCCGCCTCTCGCTGTGAACACCAGCTCGAGTGCCTGCCTCCCGCTGTGAACACCAGCTCGAGTGCCCGCGTCCCGCTGCGAAAACCTAGTCCAAGTGCCTGCCTCGTAAAACACAGCGCGGTTACACCATGCTGTGAAAACCCAGCACGAGTGCCTGCCTCGCGCTGTAAAACCCAGCGTGAGCACCCCACGCTGTGAAATCCAGTGCGAGCACCCCATGCTGTAAAGCCCAGCTCGGATACCCCACGCTGTAAAACCCAGCGCGGATACTCCACACCGTAAGACCCCTGGGCCGTGCAGCCTGCCTCTCGGTCCTAAAACCCTTGGACCCGCAGCCTACCGCCTGGTCCTCCCAGCGTGAGTACCTCATGCTCTGAAACTCCCGACCCCTGGTCCTCCCTCCACTCGACTCCAGACCTTCCACCTCAGCAAGATTGTATCCACCGAGTCCCTTCGCCAGAGTTCGGGTCCCTGTTCGGGCGCCAGATGTTGGAAACTTCTTGCCGGCCCAAGGAATTGGGAGGGGATCACAGACGCAGACTCCACGTGAATTAGATCCTGATCCTGATCCGTTTATTTAGCCCGAATAGCGTACTTATATACACAAGCAGAAGCAAGCTCTCTACACGCGTACAGCTACGATTGGTCACAGGCTACTATCCATGCATTTCTACTGCATTCAGTTGGTCGCGGATAACGGCGTGTATTCACACCATAGGTCTGTGCACCAGTCCTTCTTTCTTACTGACAAGCTTAATCAAGGTTCTGTCTCGCCCAACTTTCTCATGCCTGCTGTTCAAGGACTACTGTTCACATTCCTTTAACTCAGGAAGTATCCGCTATCTTCTTTAAGCTCAGCTCCCTGCAGCCACTTCCCATGGGAAGGCCTCCATCCCCTAGATATGTAGATATGTTCCTACACCTTCCTTCCTTGCTTCCTTGCTTCCTTCCTTCCTTCCTTCCTTCCTTCCTTCCTTCCTTCCTTGCTTCCTTTTTCATCTTCCTCTGCCTTCTTTTTTTCTTCTAGAAGAATGTAATGTTAAAGAAACAGTAATAGGAATTAAAACACTTTCTTCAGTTACAAGATGAAAATTCCTTTTAGCCTAGAAGAATGGAAAGAAATGTTAGTCAAGGTGCAAAGTGACCAATAACTTCACTGTTAAGTACAATTTAAGTAATGAATTTTGGTATTTTAAGTTGTCACATTACTGCAAATCTACGTTTTTAAATTTACATATTATTCCAAGAGCCTTATATAGTGAGAAAGCTGACTCTAACTAAGAAAGAAAAAGCATTGACTTCATTTTTTGAATAGTAGCAATCATTAAGAGAGGCTTATAAAACATTATTAACTGTTCAGGGAGTCTACTTTCGGCTCTAGCCTAGACTAGGTTCCTAATTTAGATGACGAAACTTATCAAGATTAATTCTCCAAAGTGTTCTCTAAATAATCTTTCAGAAAATGTTGGACATTTTCTTCTCTTTAAAAGCTTTCTCTTTTTTTTTTTTTTTTATTATTTGCATTTGTGAAGAAACCTGAGAAGTAAATCCACTTTTAATTTAATTGTTGTGAACTGCTCTGCTAATGAAGCTGAAGATTTGCAGAAAAAAAAAAGAAAAAAAATGGAAAACAAAAAGTCTGAAAACTTCTCCACTGAAAGTGTTGGCAGAATAACCACGCAGACAATAGACTAAAAAAAAATATGGCAAATCAGGGAAAAATATTTCAGCTAGGTGAATATAAACTTGAGAATTATTTTTCTATTTTTATGGCTTTTATATATATATATAAAATATATATATCCCTGTGTGTTTTGCTCTTTGTTCATTAAGTCTCACTTTTGACCTCAGGCACCTTTGTATCACTATTTTGTCTATTCTCTTTACCTAAGATGGATGAATATCCATTTTATTTTTCCTGAAAGAAATAGCTAACTTGCTACTCTATTTCTTTGTGAAACAAATAGATTCAACTCTGTTGAAGCAGAGTTGCCATGAACATGCTAACAAAATAAGTTTTCAATGTTCAATACATCTATTGACAGAGAACAGTTTAATGCCTACTCCACTCACTATTCAGTACACTAACTAGCCTAGCACTAACCTAACTAGCATGACCAGTATTTTAAGTTGACATCTGAAAATTATCACACTGAATCAGGTAAATTCTGCTCTAGTATTAAAAGAAAGTGTGAAAATCTGGGCTTGTTCATTTTGGATAAAGGCAGGTATTTTTGTTGTTTGTATGTTTGTTTTTCCCAGCGTACTTGCATGATATTGCTGTATTGTTATAGTTACTGTTCATCATCATTCATACTGAAATGACGCCTAGTTGCCGTTCTCATGCAGCAGGACCCAGTTACAAAGTAGAAACACTGAGTTAAAAGGCCATCTCAGGCTCTGGCCTGCGCCTGAATAACCTTTGCATACACTTCTGCCTGAGGACCCATTATCTTTAAAGCATAGCTGATAAGAAGTTTTTAGATTAGAAATTTTACAAAGCAGGCAATATCAATCTTTTTTTGCTCCACATTAAACTACATCATTATAGACAATGCTGAAATGATGAAAATCAAAAGAATAATTCATCATAACAATCTCTACACTATTACTAATAAAATTCCATTTGCCTAACAATATTTGGTGTGTGATAAATCTCATCAGGGTAAACTGGTCAAAATACCAACCAATTAAAATCCTCAACATGTCTTCAGTATAGGAAGAAAAGGTAATTGTTTGGAATGCTGACAGTTTCACAGATACATTTAAGGTTAATGTAAAACCATAGACAGAAAATGAATTTCATAATGAAGCATGTCATAAAAGAGAAACAAGTATACATTTTATTGTATAATATATAGCAACATTAACCTAGACAAGGAACATTCAAAGACTTGCTGAGAGCCTAGGAGTAGCATCCTAGTTATTCATTTTACTAACTGATTCAATGCATGACCTTGTGTTACTTCAGTGATTAATTCTGAATTAACGTTAACCTATCTATCATTAAGTGTCACTGAACTGGAGTTATTCAGAATGATCTCAGTAATAGATGTCTAGGTTGCACTAACTCCGTATTAAGGCTTTACCATGCGAGCACAGTCAGTGATAAGCCAATTTTAAAAACATTTAATTTAAAGCCAATTTGCTTATTAACTGAATTATCCACAAATTTGACGCACAGAAGGATTTTGTTCAAACAGCAGGTCAATATAAAGAGATTGCCAGAGATATGACTATTTTTCTCCTGGCTAATTTTAAGCTGTTAAATTCCTCTAAAATGAAAATGTAGTGGTGACTTCAGTGATCTCCATAATAGCATCTCCAGCAGGTTTGCTGATGTCAGTTCCCATGAAGGTTAGACAAATCTTATGACTAATTATTTGGAAGGGAAAAATGTTTTGAATTTTCAGTTCACTCGCACTAAAGACAACAACTTGCAGACTTGGCCAACAGCTTGCAGTTTTCAGACATTCTTTCATATATAATCCACATCAATTTAATAGATACATCAGTTGTCTATTCATAATTTCCCCTTCCTGCATCTTTTCTCTGGAAGACATAGCAGTCTCTTCCCAAAGCTGGATCTTCTAATCTAAAGAAATCTCTTTATTCTCTCAATTATTCTTATGATGGCAATCAATCAGCTCCGGAGTAAAGAATTTACACACAACTGTGAATGAGTATCTCATCAATTCAATTAGCGACTCCTAAGAAACATTAAGTTCAATCTAAAGTAGATTTTTAAAGCACAGAACAGTCACCCAATCATTGATGTTTATTGCTATTTGAAATGTGCTAGTGTGTGATATGTGGCTGTCAAAGAAAGGACTAAGTCTCTTACGTGTCCTTACCTGTAGCTGTCAGTCATTTGCAGAAGTCTCAAATTCCTTGGTGCATCCCAACTATCATTAAACTGTATGCCTCTTCTGTTACCCAGAAATTAGGAACTGGTTATCATATCTCAATGCAACAGAGAGAAATGAACTTGTAGATTTTCCCTTTTTCTGTTTGAAAGACACTGAACTAGTACTTCAGCATTTGTAACCATTAATATCAGCACAAAGGAAATGAAAATATTAAGAAATCACACTGGCATTATTATCTTCTTATCTGTGATGAAAATGATTATTCAAGAAAGTTGAGAATTCCCTCTACTCTCCATCATTAAACTCATGAACAATTCTGATGGTAAAATATTGAAGGGCATTTTCCCTTTTCTTTCTTCTCCTTTTTTTTTTTTTTTTTTTTTTTTTTTTTTTTTTTTCTTTTTTTTTCTTTTTTTTTTCTTTTTTTTTCTTTTTTTTTTCATTAGACAGATTATTTTCCCCCACGTTGTTAACAGTGAAAACAGCAGTAGTTATGTTTAGAAATGTTGTCAGACAAACATGTCTGCTTGCTATTGCCCCATGGAATATTGATTTGTATATCCATAGCACTAACGAAGACTGAATACCGGGTAAAAATACACTTTGACAACTAGACAAATAGTGCAAGTTCAAGTCATGAATCCTGAAAGAGGTGAAAGTCAGAAAAAGTGAGCTAAGCTATACTAAGACTAGACTACACTAAGCATGCTAGAAAAATCAAAGAAGGAAATTACATTGCAGAATACCTGAAAACATGTTCAAAAATGGATGGATGAAAACTTTGCAGAAAAGAACCTTCAGGACATATTCCAGTTGGACAGAAAATGGCAGTTTTCTCTTTATGTGTGAACACAGAATTTGGCAGACCAAAGCTATTGTGTTCCAAAGTTTTCATCCATCCATTTTTGAACATGTTTTTTTCAGAGCAAAGTAAAGGATTTTTTTCATTTGACTCTGTCAAACTTTGGGAGACTTCTGTCAGCCTGTTCCTCACTGATTTATTGACCAGTTATATGATCCCATGTAAATGATTTTATTTGTTCATGTTTTATCTTAATCTCTTTTGGCTTACAAAATCTCCATCTTATGATTGGGATCATTTTTTAGTATATGTTGATACAGTATTAAGCGGAATGAACTATTTCCTAGTAAAGGATATGAGTTTCTAGAATTCAAGCAATATATTGTATTAATTTTTAATGCAAAGACTTTTAAGAATTTCACATTTGAGAATTATTTGTTCCTAGATAGCTCAGGAACAAGGCAAGTTTAGGCAGAGGAAAGATAAAATTGCTATTTGACCTTAGAGTAACAAAATTTACTATTAGAGGTAAGCCTTTTAGGGATATATAGATAGAGAGGTAGGTAGATAGATAGATACTTTCGTTTTGTTTTGCTTTGCTTTGCTTTTGTGAAGGGGAATGTATTTGTGGGGGGAAAACGTCCACAGGGGGGGCCAATGTTATCGGCTTCCTTGTGTATTTCACGTGTCCTAACATGAGCATCGGGGCAGGATATTGCAAGGACACTGAAGGGAATGTTGGGAAGCCTCTTTCAGTGAGGAGCATCTCTTGACAAAGGAAATAATATGTGTTATAAACTATGACTATGACTTTGAAAATGTTTTGTATTGACAGAGCCTTTATATATATTCACAAGAATAGTGTTTATTCTTTATTTCTCTTCTTGTTCACCATTTAGGTCACCACAGCTGGTTTCAGTGTTATAGTCTGGAATAAAATAGAGTCCAAGACACATTTCAAGGGTGAGTACATTTTTGATTTTAATCACATAAGTTAATGGACTGAAGGAATCTTATATTTCAGTCCTGAAATAATGTTGACTTTTTTGTGATTTCATTCTGATAACAATATTTTCAGCGGTAATGTCTTAAGCTGAGTGTTTTGGTCTTATTCAAAAAAGTTTAACTAATGAATCATAATGAAACCACATGAAATTCTTAACATACAGTAAGAAAAAGAAGAAAAAAAAGAAGAAAAAAAAAAAAAAAGACAACTCTGTGTTGAAGAACCATGCAAGTCTATATGAAAATGAGCCATTATAACTACATATTAATTAAAAAGAAAAGTTTATCACCTACCAATATTTATTTGTCACACATTTCCTTCTCCTTGTTTTGCTTTTACACTCCAAAGAGTGTACTGCTCTATTCTACCACTTAAAAATTGATATAGATGTCTCAATAATATAAATGGATTAATCTTTTATTACTGGCCTAGATTATATCTTTCATTCATCCATAGAAGAGAGAGATAATTTATTCGTTTATCACTGATAAAATCTTTAAAAAGTTTCAAATCTAGCAATATCCATATAATTATATTTTTAAAGCTATTAAAAATGATACATTTAGATATAATGAGCTTATATCAATGAAAATAATGAGCTGGCATTTCTTCAGATAGATAGGTTAAATATAGTACATGAAGCCAAGAATATTCTTCCCCATAATCTGTTAGAAGTTATTAAAGAAGGAATGAACTATCATAAAAAGACATATTGATTTTACTTTACCAAATACTCAGTTTATGCTTTGGTGATTGTTCTTTTACATTTATGTACAAGATGAATGCTTTCAAGACCTTGTGAATAAAGATATCTAAGTTACAGTAATTTTTTATAGTACTACTATAAGTCGCTTTTCTCATTATTTAATTAAATGCATTTAAAATGAATTGGAGTAGACAACATGATTTTTTTATTATTATTTTATAGTATATAAATCATGACTAGAAGCTCTACCTGCACAGTTCTGTGTAAGAAAAGCAGATCCACAGGCATGGGAGACTCATCAGACACAGATGGGAAGACTAGACTTTCTACAATAAGAAAGATTACAGGAGATAGTTTATTAAATTACCTCCAGAATTTACATGTCTTCTATAGCCATAAGTTAGACATGAGCATAGGACTGGTTGGTATTCTGAGCTTGAAACTTTATCCAAGCAGATATTGGAACCCATTTTTAGTGGAAAATGCCGATTGCCAAACATAAGGACATAGGAAATTGTGTATGAACATGTTCCTGACAATGGCTGGGTTTGAGCTAAATCTGTCTATTCATTAGGTCACTCGTTGCTAGTTAATATAGGACAACATTGCACCAAAAGTCACTTTTATGTTTCTTGATTACTAATCTGTGTACCTGAAGAGAGCTGTATTTTAGGACTCTTAGACACATAATTTCCTCCTCTCGTTATATATTTTGTGCTTAGCTTTTATTTGAGAATTTCTCTCCAACATGAGCAGTTTCATTCTAGGATCTACTAACCAAGTGCCGAAGATGTACATACACAAATGAATGAGGAAATATATATATATATATCTATATATGTATATATATTAAAGTTAAAAGTTAAAGGGTGGGGTCTTGGGAAATGATCACATCTTGAAGAATACCTATCAATCAGAGGCAAACTATATTTCATTTACATTTCTCCTTCACTGCATACGATTTCTTATGCCTGAGCTCACTAATGCTTGGTGGTTAAGAATGTGCTACTCCAGCTCTTCTAGCAAACCAACATTTGTGTCAATTAATTGTACTAGAATATAACTCTATTTAGGGTGTACTGAAACATGACCAGTATGTTGCTTTGTTTTTCTGTTATGCAAATGTAGCATAAACCCTTCTACAATCAGAATGTGTATGCGTGAATTAGTTGTGAACTCACTTTTCCATTTATGCTACACTTTGTTGGAAATTCTGAGAATTTCCACTTTCAAGTGAGAAAAGACTTGTTGATAAATACCAAAATGCCAGCTCCTTACGTGGCAGCATTTATTCAAAAGAAGAGAGTTGTTGAATTTTTTGCCATCCGAGTTCACATAGTGTATAAACTCATAAAACTGAAACTCACTTCAGCATCTCACTTCAGCAAATTGCTCAAGCTGCCTTGCATGAAATTTCCAAATTACTCAATGATCTTAGCTAAGTGTGATTTATTTAGTCAATTAAATGTAAACAAAACAGATAACTGATCTCAGGAAAGAACTATTTTGATGAACAAAGACTAAATGAGTGAAGCTTTTTCATTAAGAATTTTTGAACTTAGATACCTTTATATAACATGTTTTATTTTAGTCCCCCAATCTTTTTGAATCTAGCTCCTCATGTCTTTAGAGTTGCTCCTCTACTGTTTTACAGTTAATTATGTGCTTTTTGAGCTTATAGTTGACAAAAATTCAGCAATGTAATTACCACTACCATTTCCAAAATAAATACATTTATGTTATTTTGTGATCTTGAGATGAGATAAAGGTATGATCTAAAATATCTGCCTGTCCGTCTGTTTATTACCTCCTTATTTTGTCATTTTTAGTAATTATAGTGTGATTGATTCACTGAGATACAGTTCTACAGTCCTTTATTTAGTTAAAAAAAAAAAAAGAAAAATATGAAGTTATTACCTTATAATTCATAAGATAATGCTAATAAATCATTTTTTTAACGTTTGGTTAATCAGACAAGGTTTTCAATGATAAACCTATCTTTCATGCGCCCTTATACGTCAACAATTCATATATTCATATAACCACCGAGATATAGTGAAACAACCATGGAAAGCCCAATTGCTTTGTTTGTTCATTACGTTATTAGTTGAGGTTGTCTCCAGAAATTTTACTCTTAATAGCTATTAATATATTATACATTCTTTTGATAAAAGCAAGGACCCTTTTGAATTAAATCAGTAATAAAGGTTCATGTTGAAAAATATTTTAGGACATGTGAAAAAATCCTATGTAACAAAAGAATCTAAAAATACAAAGAAAAAAAAGTTTTAATTTCAATTACAATGTGATTCATATCATTAATTTAACAGTAAGTAACTAACTCTATCCTATATCCATAGCATGAATTGGAAAAGTGTGACTATGGAAAAAGATTGCACATTATTACCCAGATGGACAATAAACATGTTGCAGAAAAGCAAGTGTTGTTTTTCCTTTAATTTATACTTTCAGTTGTATACCTGTACAGACAGGTATTTTAAACCAAAGTAATATACCTAGGGTCTGGGTTTTGGTATTATTACTAAAAAAAAACCTACCTTTGAAACTCAAATTAATGAAAATATTAAAATATTTGATAATTAATAAAGCAGTAGGAATTATATCAAGAACTGAAAATGATACTAAACAAATATCTTTAGCAGATATTAATTCAATGAATTCCCTCACTCAGTTCAACCTAGCAGAAAACCTCAAGGATGAAACCATTTCCCTTAAACTGGGAAATATCTGGTAATTATACGGCCCAGTGTCTCTTAATCGAAAAAACGAGATACATACATACATACACACACACACACACATATATATATATATATATATGAAAATATGTCCCTTATGTTAATTTAATTAAAAGAGTTTAAGTTGCTTACAGCACAGATAATTTACCCTAAAGACTCATTTCAACAACTTCTAAATCCACTGGAGTCTCTAAGTAAAACTATATAACGCATAAAAAAAAATCATACATCCTTATGGCTACTTTGCCTATGATGTTTCTGAGTAGTGTTGGACCATCACTGTACTTTCTGTAAGCAGGAAACATGCTGCTGCAACCTTCTACTGACACTTTCATTTAATGAAAACAAGATTCATTAGAAAATTCATCTTGTCCCGAGAAAGTCTGAAGTTCAGTAAGGTTTTATGGCCATACAAGGAAAACCTCCCCTATATAAATGATTAACAGGAGGCAACAGATTAGATTATTTGAATACAGTACCTAAGAAACAAGGATTACACAGATTTTAAGGAAAGATGGAAATCTCCCTGGGACAAAACATCCATTTTTATATAGGACATCAGAATTTCAACACAAGATCTTATTTGCAGGTTTTAGGCTTTACTTAAAGTAACTAGACTTAGTAGACAAAACAGAATATGCACACCTGGTTCAGTGGGAATTTGATCAGTGTGTAGTTTCACACCCTTGTCCTGCTGCCAGTTCTCCTCACCAGATCTTCCACTACAACCTGTTTACAGCCCATCATAAAGACCTCCTAGCATACTAGGAAACTATTAGGAAACGTCCTTGTACAAAAAGCCACACTGTCAAAACTAGAGACTAAAATTAAAGACTTTGGTCTTAGGTAACTTCCCTATACAATTGAAGGAGAGATGTACTTCTGAAGAACGACACAGAAAGCCTATGCAATGCAAGAGATGTCTCACGTCTCTCCAACAATAATTGTTACTTGAATGAGAATGAAAATTAGATATCTTCATCTACTGGGCAAAAAATTTCCACTAAGCTTATTGGATACAGAAAGCAGAAGAGGTTGTGACATACATAGAGACTAACGAGTACAGCTGCCAAAAAAGAGACAAAGGAGAAATCACGGTATCCTGAACATTTTGATTATTTCATTAGAAATTCAAAATTGAATATTAGGTATCTGTGCTTTGTAATATATTATAGTTTTCAGTGACTTTCTTTCTAAAAGCATATATAAGTTGAAAATTAAAATTAACCTGGGTGATAAAGAGCATTGCAGGAATTCTCATCTTCCATTATAAGAGTTATAAGGAGCAAATTCTCTACTGGCATAGCTCCATTTGAAGTTAATGAAGTATTGTCAGGAGACAATGTGATTGTTGTTCCAGATCTATTTTGTGATTTTTTTAACAATAAAAACTAGATCTTGTGTTTTAAATATATTCTATTCTATACCCTGTTTTTTCCATGCCAACCTAATGCATTACAAAGAATGATTTCTTTTCCCTGTCCAATTTATGTAGTCTTGCAATCCACCTTTAGCCTATTAGAATTACAGTTAGTATATTTGTTTTTTCTCCAGTAATTACAATCCAGAATTATTTGTGTTGCTGCCTTTGTATTTATGTTATACAAATTACAAAAATAAATTAAAATAAAGAACATTTCTCCACTTATACTGGAAGATGATTTGTCTTCATTAGATTAAACAGTGCTGTTAAGTGATATATCTACAGCTTTTAAAAGTTTTTTTTTCGAACAGCTGCCCTTTCCCTTTTCCAGTGTCATTTCTTTTTCTTTTTGTGCTGATTGCTTTTTCATAACTGTACAACACTTTATGTGATTCAAACTACCACCTCACTAAATGTTAATACACCAGCCATTGATTATGATATGAGCTATATACTATATAAACAGTGAATTGTTTTAATCTGTCATTGCTTATCTAAAGGTTGTTCTTCAGAAGTTTGTTTTCCATTGAAAGACCTCATGGAACAATTATGGTTCATTATCTCTTCCTCTTAGAATCATGCAACATCCCTGTCCAAAGATGAAACACTAACCAAAGACAGACAAATTGAATTTGCTTTTAGGAAAAGAGTTCAGACTCTTCTTGTGTGGTAACTTGATATCTTAAGTCTATCAAGGAGAATTTCCTTACCGTCTAAGTCCACTCCTTGCGACAGTTTTGGTGGAGTCCCTAAAAAGATTAAAAATCAAAGTGTCATTCTCAGCAAGTACAACACCTAGTGACAGGATTAAATACCTCACAAATGCACTTTTATTTCTTTCCTTCAAAAATTCTAGTAGTATAATAAATATTTGCAAAATAAATATCTTGCAAAGACTGGAGAAGAGAGAGGTGGTTTCTTTGTCTACTGGAAGTGTTTGCTGGGGGAGGATCTCTTCTGCCAAGTAAAAGACCTGTAGGGACTAACAGGATCTTCTCTCTGATCGTACACCTTCAAGAGCCTGAACTCCTGACAGAACTGAAAGATATCAGGTTTCTTTTTGGAGAGGATGCAGAATGCAGATGCTTATCTAGTATCCTGGACTTGGCTAGCAATAAGGGACTATTATCCCCTGATGATTGGTGCTGTGGGCACCAATAATATGGCTGGGGAAGGCTGTGAGATTATCAAAAGTGGCTCTGGGAGAAAGTGTGAAGGTCATGGAGACCCAGGTGGTGTCACATGGACTGTACTGCTGCTAAGGGGGAAGGACTTTAGGAGGAGCAGATAGGTCCTTTATGTCAACAGTTGTTCATATGACTGGTGAACAAAAGAGATTTGGCTCTTCTGACCCTGGGGATCCTTTGTGGATTGTTAAGGAAAAACTGGATCTACCTTACAAACTGGAGCTGAAGCAACTTTGTCACCAGACTGACTAACATGAGGAAGAGAGCTGTTACTTAGGAATGACAGGGAAGAGAGACAGTGACTGTTAATCAAATGAGAAGGTGGTTAGAAGACAAGGGATGCAGGCTGATGTAGATAGGAGAGAGACAGTAATAGTCAAATAGGCCTGAAGGAGGTTCAAATATATATTCACAAATAAGGGAATGCTGAAAAATGCTATAATGGGGAAAGTTCTCATACTTTTTCTGGCAAATTAATATGAGTATATGCCTCCATAAAGCATCTCTGTGAAGATGCCTCTGTATACAAATGCATGCAGCAAGGGGGAAAAAAAAGCAAGAATAATTAGACATCTGTGTGCACTTTCAGAGCTAGGCTGTCATTGCGATCACAGGTGTGTGATGGAATAACTCACATGACTGGAATGCCATGATGAATTTCTGGTCCTTTAGGAAGAGTATGCCAAAATTCTGAGGAGTGGGAGTCACCTTTGATATGAGCGTATTGATTATGGGCGTGTGAAACTGCCTGGACACAAACAGAAAGTTTATGAATTAGAAGGCAGAAACACGTCGGTAATGTTTCTGCTACCTGTCGGTGGGTTTCTGCTACAGATTGCTTAATCAGGAAGAAGAAAAGACCACTGAAATAAACCTCAAGTTTACAGGCCCTAGTCTCCAAGGGGCACTTCAGCTACCCCAATATCTGTTAGAAGGGAAACAAGAAATCACTTCTGGTGTGACTTGTTGATAAATAACTGACAGATGACTGAGCCGAAGAACTTTGCTGAGCTGGGCATTTACAAATCAAGAAGGTCAGGGGTGTGAAGGTGAGGGATTCTTGATTGCATTCGGTGCAAGGAATGGAGGAATACAGCATACACTCATGCATAAAAAGGAAATATAAACTCAGCAAACCTGTGAGAAGTAAAAAGACGTTGTCCAAGCATGCAAGGATTGTTAGGATAGAAAAGACCACCTGGAACTAAATCTAGTGAGTGACATGAAAATAACAAGAAAAACTTTTGCAAGTACATAGCAGCAAAAGTAGATCTCGGGAAAATATGGACCCGCTGGGTGAATGAAGCAAGGGATGTCAAAGGACAAGAAAAAAAGACTAGGTATTCAATGCCCAATTTTAATTCAAAGAGTTTCATTATTGTGCAGATATTTTTATTCTACATATCTATGCAATTCATAGAATTTTCATATTCATGTAAAAAGATAATCTATGAAAAAAATATTTATTATGGAAAATAAGAAGTAGTTTGTGAAATATCTAGTTTAAATTTATTATCTTTACAAGCCAAAAATATAATTATTAAAATATCTTCTGATAACAATGATTACTAAGGCGAGGGGAAATGCTAGAATTTTCCCAAGACATTTAAATATTTTTAGAAGATATCTTTAAGACATTATTTATTATATTTTGAATACTATGTGCATTTTGATCAAGGATAAGCTTAAAGAAATATGAGGAAAAGTTTTAGGGAATATCCCATTGAAAATATAGAACTTCTTTCATTTGAAACAGCACAACTTTTAAAGATAATATTTCTAGATAAATGTTCTACTATTTTCAAATTGCTCAACATATGCTTGACTTTTAAAGAAGCACAAACTGAGGTAAGATCTCTATGAACTAGTTTATATTTCTAAGCTATTTTTGAACTAGAGGGACATATAACCTTGTTTGCATGTGCATGACTTGGAAAAAAACGTAAAGTACTCTTAAGTAATTTTGTCACTGGGTGAAAATTCCTAAAGTTTTTTTTCCAGTTGAGATCTTCTACTATGGTAGAAACATTTTCTAAGCATTGGTTTGCTTTGCTAGTTTATTTGAATCTTAACGGATGTGTGTAAGTAAAAGAACTCATAAAGTAAATGGCAAAAAAGAAAAAGAAATGATTGTAAGGAAATGTAATCTTGGTAAAGGAAACCTTTACAAATACAAACCTTATTGTCAGAATTCTGTTCTTGTCTAGAGAAACCTCTTGAAGAATGGAAAAGTATGTACCCCAAGACTGAAGCCATTTGTTACTATTGCATGCTCAAAATATGCCATCCTTCAGTTCGTCTCCTCTCCAATAATTTCACAATTTCATTTACAGACAGTTCTCTTTACTCAAGCAATAGCTCAAATCCATAGCTGAGGCATCAAACTTCACTTTTGTTATGTCCATTGTAAGCTAGTTGAGTTTTGAAGCATACACCTTTATTATGTACCAAATATAGTTTAGAAAAAAGCACATGTATTTTAATGTTGTGTCCCTGGTCTTTCTTTATTGGTCTACAGCTCCATGTTGCATGTAAATTTATTACATGTGTTGCCTTTAATATATAGTAATTGTTTTGTTCAGGTCTAGGCTTGTGCTTTCTTTAACTGTGCACTGGATACTTACAGCCCTGGGGTCCCCAGAGTCAAGTCTGTGCCACATCTCTTACCACCATCTCTTCACCACATCCTATGTCTCTCTTCTCAAGTCCTCTGCAGTCACACCAGACCTCCATTCGTCTTCACTATGTCAGTACTAGCAATGGCCATTCCATATTCCCAGGGTGCTTTCTTTGATCTTCGCTTCTGGTGAGAAGTCATCCGGAAGCTTTTCTGTTGTCTTTCTTAAAACCTCCATGGGGTCGGATGCATGCAAGCAGATTCATAACATACCTATTGCCAACATGTGCTGAATACCTCTTCTGAACTGCTCTTGTCTTGTTCTTCCTTGGAGTCAGTTGAACAGAAACAAGGAAGAAAAAGTAAACAGCACAGATGATTTGGCTTCTCAGGAACAAATATATTCTTTATTTTTCTTCACTGTTTATAATGTTAGCCTTCTGTTTATTTGATCCACTTTATTGCAGTTTACAAGATCTACTGTATAGGCAGGATGCCTTTGCTCAGTTTATTATTTTATTGCAATGGGGTTTGCAGAGCTCATTTATCAATACCTAAATCACAAATGTTTTGTTTCTTTTTTGATGACTCAGATTTTGTTTGAGCATCTGGTCACGCAGCCCATGAACTACTTATGATCTATTATGATCTACACTGACTTACAGAGATGACTACCATTTATGCAGTGCACTTGACTTCATCTATTTTTTACATTACTTCTCTCTGATTAGATTCAAGCTGTGGTTTGACTTAGAATATCCAAATATTCAGTTCTAACACACAGCACATCTATAAAACCTAGTCATGAAAAGAAAAATACTCTAAATTTTACTCTTTAGAAATAATATAATGGACTTAAAGTTTTCAGGACTGGGAATAAAGGGTAAAAATGTGAATCTCTGAATTTCCTGATATTACTCATTTACTTTTTTTTTCTTTCTTTTTTGGGAGGAGATTGAATTAAAAAGTTTGCATAAAGGACGTGTATTATGAAACAAGTGAAGCAAATGGAGAGAAGGTTCACTGGGTGTCGGGTTCGTTATCAACCCGTGGTGATTGTCCGTGGTTATAGAGGGAATACTGAGGCCATCCACCTCAAGGTCAAGAAGCACTAACACCTATGAGATGATATGCCAAATGACGTTTATTGAAATACGCTGCTGGTTCTTATAACTTCTGTCAGGGTGGAAGTTGTATTATGTACCAATTAGGCTCCAGATATCACTTTTTGCCCTAATATGGTTAAACCCTTGCCCATTCCGTGACACCGCGAGATCTTCCGTCCGCCATTCCTTATCTCTGTTTCTGTCACGTACAACAGGTCTCGTTAACAGTACGGCTGCAACCCCCACAACTGGGCTTACACAAAAGACATTTATTTGTGACTGATTCTATTCGCACACAGAAGTGCCCATATGCCTAAACTTTCAGCAGTTTGCCTATTCTTTTCCTGAGAAGAAGTGAGGAGTTGACTTTTTGAATTTCAGACACCTGGGAGAATTTGGAAATTTTGAGGAGAATATATTGACATGTAGATTCACATAATTTTGAAATGAACTCTATTTGGGTATTTATACACATTAAAATTAAAAATTAATTTTATGATTAATTAATTTCATTATTTAATGAAGCTTAGAAACACATAGTCCTGGATATTAAATCTCCACGCTATCTTCAGTCTTAGTCTAGTTAAATATAAAGCTTATTATTAGACACAAATCTAAGATTAAATCCTGATATATACCTCCTTAGTAGCCCAAAAAATGTAGAATTGCTCTATTTGGTAAGCATATATGTGGCTGCATTTGCATATTGCAAAAGTTGTTAATCTATGACTGAACGACAGGAGGGTGCAAGGTCATACTCTCATGAAGATGTTTGCACTGAATTTGCTTAACTCATTGTTATTATAAGTCACTTGATGCTATCAGCTATACATAAGATATCACCAAGTGCTACAATTTGTATATTTACCAATGTGAAAAGTAAAATAGTTCATTAGACATCTGCCTATTGGTTGGTCCTTTAAAGATGTTCAAGTATATGCATTATTCTTCCTTTACTTCCATATTTACCTTTGCTGGTGGAGGGAAAGGACAAATACCCAAACCAGTCAGAATCCAGGCCTTTAAACTTTCATCACTTTCAAAGGAGATCTTCCACTAAGATGAAAAAGACCTGAGGGCAGAAAAGTACACTTTCTTTAGTGTGACAGAATAATCAACAGTAGCTTTAAGGCACTGTGGCCACCATCAGCGATTCAGATGCTTAAGTTGTTCTGGATGTCTGAATTATATAGTGCAGAACTAAAGGCAGAATCATCCCCAAAGGATGTCACTTTAGGAATCTCTCTCTCTTGGTTATGGCAAAATGATTCATAGTTTAAATTAAGAACTTTTAGAGCCCTGAAGGGTAAAGCTCCTTTGTTGGGTTCTGTGATTCTCAGAAGTAATTTTTCTTTCTCCTCTATTTGTGCTGTAAAATACATAGCAGGTGGTGGCGTTCATGGAGGAACAAGAACACAAAACCTAAGTTGAGGCAGTTTTCAGAATAAAATCTAACGAAAACGCTCAAACTTTGACAGTGTCCCTTTTGTAAAATATGCAGAAGTATCTAAGATTTTTTTCATAATTTTGTACTATTTCTCTACTTCTTCTTTTTCTAGTTGCAATTAAGACATGGATTTCACATACCTGTTGACGACAAACTGTAAATGAAGACAGACATGTAGCATAATGTAACATAATAATGTAACATAAATACTCTCTCAGTTTCATTGGAGACCAGTGGAAAATCCACCTGTCAGTGCCTTGATTTGTTATTTTCTGGCACTATCTATCTTTTAAATATTCCACGCATGGAACATGCCATGTTTAATAGCAAAGTTTATTTTGAAGATTTTGAATGCTACTCATGATTTTTGATTTAGAAGTGTGATCCAGCAATATACTGAAATGGAGCAGCTCATCCTAGAGACCATCTCTAGGAATGTCAAGGAAAAGAAGATGATCAGGAGTAATCACCATGGACGCCAAAGGGATATTGTGTTTGACCAATTTCATAGCCTTCTGTGATGAGATGAGTGGCTGAATAGATGAGGGGAGAGCCATGGATGTTGTCTACCTTGACTTCAGCAAAGCTTTTGGCACTATCTGCCATAATATCCTTATAGGGAAGGTCCGGAAGTGTGGATTCAGTGCTGTTGAACTTGTTCATCAATGACTTGGATGAGGGCACAGAGTCACCCTCAGCAAATCTGCAGATGTTACGAAGCTGGGTGGAGTGACAGACACGCCAGTGGGCTGTGCTTCCATTCAGAGGGACCTAGACAGGATGGGCAGAGAGAAACCTCATGAGGTTCAACAAGGACAAGTGCAGGGCCTTGCACCTGGGGAGAAATAACCCCAGACACCAATACAGATTAGGGGTTGACCAGCTGGAAAGCAGCTCTGTGGAAAGGGATTTGGGAGTCCTGACTGACAAGTCAGCCATGAGTCAGTAATGTGCCCTTGTGGCCAAGAAGGTCAATGGAGTCCTGACCTGCATCAGGAGGAGCGTTGCCAGCAGGTATAGGGAGGTGATCCTCCCCCTCTCCTCAGCTGTGCTGAGGCCGCACTTGGAGTGTTGTGAGCATTTCTGGGCTCCCCAGTGCACAAGGGACATGGAACTTTTAGAGAGGGTCAAATAAAGAGCAACAAAGATGATAAGGGACTCAAACTTATCTTATGAGGAAAGACTGAGTGAGCTAGGCCAGTTTCGTCTGTAGAAGAGAAGATTGAGAGGGCATCTTATCAATATGTACAAATACTAGAGGGGAGAATGTAGGGAGGATGAGGCCAAACTCTTCTTGGTGGTGGTCAGTGATAGGGCAAGGGGTAAGGGGTACAAATTGAAACACAGAAAGTTCCACCTCCATATGAGGAAGAACTTTTTTACTATGAGGGTGACAGAGCCCTGGAACAAGCTACTCAGAGAGGTTGTGGAGTCTCCTTCTCTGGAGATCTTCCAAACCTGCCTGAATGCGACCTTGTGCCACATGTTTTAGGCGGCCTTGCAGGAGCAGGGGGTTGGACTAGATGATCTCTAGAGGTCCCTTCCAACCTCAACCATTCTGTGATTCTGTGAAGTGTACACTTATAGAATTCAATCACAATCATTATTGGTCTCTATAATATGCTCACCATCATGATACTGAAAGTCTCCACTCTCCAGGAAGGAATATGTGGTCCATTGATCTCTTCAAAATTCTCTTTTCAGCTGTTTTATGCCCTATGCTGGGCTGAGTCATGTGTACACTTCCTTCTTGGTGGGCTGTCTTATCTCAAGGAGATATTCACATTCTTTTGATCATCTCAGGAATAAAAGTTATATGAGCAGATCCACTCAACAGATACGTCTCCTTATCTAACACAAGGTTCATCCTCTGGTGTTGAGATAAAGGCAGATTAACTCGTCACATCCTACATGATTCCTGAGCTTCATGGCCATCTCACCCTTGCCCATCTCCTGTTAACCTTCTTCCATTGTTGATCTTATTGACCCATCACAGAGAGAAAGAAAATAAGTGTGACTATTACAGATGGCAAATCACAGAGGTTTTAGTTAAGGTAACCATATGTGTTATTTAGAAGATTTGGACTGAGCTGATATCAAAAGTACGGTTAGAGGTGAATAAAAAAAAAATGCACAAGGTTGTAAGAACCTTCATCCTTTGCTCCCCTTCCCCACACTGTGAAAATGTTGCAGTTTGAAAGCCGTAGTGGTGGCAGCGAATCGAGTTCCCAAATAGTACGATCAACTATAAGCTCGACTCTGGCAATTTTGGATTCATGAACAGTCTGATGAACGTAGGTCCGATTGCTTTCCTAGGAGCAAATTGAGTTCCCAAATAGTATAATCTACTATAAGCTCGACTCTGGCAGTATCGGATTCACAAACTTACATAGTTGTGTTGCCAAGGGAATCGTGGAGAGGTGGATTCCGCACATACCAGCCATCCTGGATGTGTATCACCCCAAGCAAGCTTCTGTAATGCCAAAACTTCTGTTAGGCCCTAGGTTTTCTCCAAGTATCCCCTTTTCCCGCCCATTCTTCCACACCCACACACCTTTTTTTTTTTTTTTGTCACTTCTCTGTCACTTGCAGATATATAGTACATTACTGAAATGTAGTATATTAAGAGACATTTTTGTCAGGAAAATACTTTGTCAACCTCAAATGTTAAAAATAACACATAAAATCTTTGAAAGTAATCATTTGAAAAGAGGAATATAATAATTTTTAAAACATGCTTTATGTCCCTTTATTTTGTCTTCTGGTCTTGAAGCCTTTGGATGAGTTTGAAGCCTGCTTTTCAGTTTTTCTCTGTAAATTTGAGAGGAAATTTAGCAACATTAATAATAATATTTAATAACAAATAACTACAATTATGCATAACTACTTGAGATAAAATTATTCCTGAGATAAATTCAGACAGGCTGTTGAAACTAGCTATCAGTGTATGATCAATTTTCCTTATGCTGTAGAAGACAAAGTTTGCAGAATGAAAACATAATAAGAGAAAAACCCTAAGTTATACTTGCTAAAATAGAAATTTCTAACTCTTGTTTTAGATTTATTGTGATAGATTTTTGCCTTGGTAGAGATGTCTTGACCTGTGTTGTGCCTTTAAAACATTAATTTTAATGCTCTCCCAAATAATTAAACATATAGGAATACTTTTCAAGATTGTTCTCTTGCTTCATTATTATGAGAGACTGTAACCACAGCATTGTTGGGAAGGGAAACCTTATCTTCTAATCTTAAGTGCATAACCATTGTGATATAGATTGATAAATCCAATACGAATGTCTTCTCTTGTAATAGAATTGACTGAGCAAATGAAGGGCGATAGGAAACAATAAGTGTGTATACATGACTCATGGAAAGAGAGATCAAGAGCCAAGAGAAGGAAACAAAATTTCTGTTTCCCATTGTCAAGAAAGCAGATTACGGAAAAGATAAACACCAGAGTTGTCTATGAATTTACGGTGTAGAATTATCGCAGTAACTGTCTGTTTCCATGCTTCTGCAGTTCATCATAAAGGAAGCTTATTCCACCTCCTTAACGTTGCTTCCTTTCTCAGTGTTACATCTGTTTGTTAGAAATATTTTTTTGAAATAAGGTGTTTTTAAGAATGAATAGGACTTGTAAAGATATATTATTTTTGAAGAACAATACTGATTAAAAAAATTGGGAGTCTCTTTGTGTTTACAGATTATGTAAGCATGTATGTTAATTTGCATAATTACTTTCACTTAAGATATCAAATCTCTTTAAAAAGTTGAATAAAACCTCATAGCCCTGGGTGAGGTACGTAAATACTACTATCCTCATTTTACTGATATTGAAGCACTGGAAGAACTGACTTGAACTAACATAGTGGTGATGGAATTAGAATCTGCATCTAGCTTATTCAGTATGGCAAATCATTTTGACTTACTCAATGTTTAATGAAGAAACTTGAAGAAGGAATAGCTGGTATCAAAATTAGTTTTAAATGTATAACCGTTATACTCTTAACCTTAACCTTTATACTCTTTGGGTCAAATAATGCCTGTTTCATGCCATTTTTATACTGTGCATCCCTTAGCTCTGATGAAATAAGTGGGATAGCTGTAATCAAATAAGTAACATTTGATAAAACTTTTGCCATTAACAAAGCATATTAGATTCTCTAAAATAATAATTAATATTAATAATCAATACAATATTTTTTCTTGTAGTACTAAACAAAACAAAGTTAAAATGATTATAAACAGGACACTAATAAATGTAATTAGAAAGCTGAAATTTACTATTGTTAATATTAATATATAGTATCATTTTATATCCCAGCACTAATAATGATATTTATAATGAAAAGCTTCTGACAAAAGGAAAACATAATACTTTTCTTTTTCCAGATGGCATTTTTTTAATTGTCCTACATAATTGTATCTTTTTCAGTACCTTTATTATGTAAAGTTCACATGTTTTTTATTTCAGGTTCAGTTTCCATCAGAATACAGACATTTTACAATTTGTACGTGAAATATTAACATGCGAGCAATGCATTATTAACAGAACCCTCTGTACTGTGTGAAGACTAAATTATTAATATTAAAACAAACAGGAAAAAAAAATATAATCATCATGAGACCTCTCAAACTACCATTTTATAATACCATTGACTTTTTAGGCACAGAACATATTCTTAATACTTGCTATTCATTCTGTTTTACACAGTTTAGCTTATGCTTAAAATATAAACCAAATATAAACTCTTCTTTTTTAGCTAATTAGGGAGGATTTTTTTTTATTCTCATTAAGAGCAAGAACTCTATGCTTCTGTTAAGATGAATAACTTTTTATGCATTAGAGCAACATTCCTCACACTTGGAAGAGTTGTATGGTTACTGTAAATTACTGTAGCTGTACATTCCCTCAGCTGGAATCCAGCTGAGAAATGAGGCAGCAGACTTGTTCACTGATGAAAGTCACAAAGTAATTAGTTGATGAATATAGATCAGAGTAGGCAATAGGTTCAGTAGTGGAGAGAGGTGATGATGAGCTGACATATTTTTAGACTCTACCATCTAAGCAGATGCTGTTCCTCTGTGTGTGTGTGTGTGTGAGTGCATGTGTTCTTCATAGATGAAAATTGCACAGTTGTGAGCTGTGAATGAAGTCTTCAATTTTAACTGTAATTTAAACATGGGGTGAACATGGGGTGCTTAGGACTTTGAGTCTGAATTTCCTTGATTTTTTTTTAGCTTCAATTTACCTTAATTAGTTGAAATATTTGGCTTTTTAAAATTGTGTAAACATTTGGGTTTGAGTGCATTCTAAACTCAAACATATTTGGGTTCATAACTTCATCAGGAAGGAAGTATTCTTCTTAGAGTAGACTTCTATGTGTTATTCATATCTGTGCTCATTTACACCTAGTATATTTAGTAGAAAATTTTGAGATCACTAGGTTCTGAACACACTTTATAAACCTTATATTTTCAACAAAAAAATTCCAACAGAGACTATTCTCACATTTCTAGCAGTTCGCAATCTTCTGTGATTTCTGTTTAATCAAACTGGCAGGTTTATATTGAAGATCATACAATTTGACAAAAAAAAAAAAGAGAAAGAAAAAGGAAAAAAAAGAAATAATATGACTTTTTCAGAAATATTTCTTCTTTTTTTTTTACTGTCTGGCAAAAAAGGATTAAAAAAACACAGCATTTTACTACAGTTTTTTTAGAATGTGTGTTCCTTTAACCTTTCTCCATCATGAATGTATTCTTGAGTCATTGGAGTTTACTGTGCCATCATATAGATAAATGTCAGAGATAGATACTTCTCATTAGCAATTTTGCCTGCGGGGAAAAAGAGAGAAAGAAAGAATTGTACAAAGAAATGCTTTTCTTGCAGTTTTCTTGTGTTCTAGCTCAACAGACATATTTAGGTTTTTCACAAGTCAAAGAGAAAAGTGATGAAAACCTCTCTCACACAGTGCACTCAGGGGTTAATGCGATGACACATTCATGGTGTGACTCAGTTTCTGCTGATGGCCACTAGTACAGGAACACAAGCAGTGCTTTGCTTGGTCTGGCAATGGCCACCACGTTCAGTCAAGGGCTCCCTGATAGTTCAGAGTCAACCTATGACCTTGCCTGGACAGAGGCCAAGGTCAAGGGCCTGAGCTTGCATGTGGCTCCCAAGAAAGGAGGAGGGGCCTGCAAAGTCTTTTCACAGCTCTTCCTCATGCTGCTCTACTGAAAAGGCTGATCCATGGTCATACTACTGCATCACATCGGAGTTGTCCTTGAACACAGACAGCTACACTCTGATAAGGGTGCTGAGAATAACTGATAACACAGTTATAATCTTTTTAATCTTCCTTGAAGCAGACAGAAGAGTGAAAACTCTAGAAGACATCTGGATTTAATATCTAATACATTTTACTTCTGCTAGTTCATTAGCTCATCATGATGACTTCAACACAGTTACATGCACATTAGTTTTCTAATACATGTTTTAGCAAGCATAACCTACAGCGGTAGACATGCATGTCCTAGAGTTGCTTATTTTTTATAGCTACTCTCACTCAATAAGAGCCAGAAAAAAACTGAAAGAATTTAACCATTATATACACAGAAATGTCAAAAATTTGAATCCACATTAGTACAAAGTAGTTTTATTAAACTAATAAGAGAGTATATTTGTAACAAAGTTCCCAGTAAATTTCTAGGCAATGTTTTACAATGAGGATAAATGCCTCACCACATAAAGCCGATAATGTTTTACTATCAGAGCAAAGATTTTGACAGGACAGGAAGAAACAATTTTTAGGACTGGAGAGATTGTATTCCTCAACTATAGGATCCATTTGAGAAAACAAAAGAAAAGAAACAGGAAAAATATGATTTTAAGCTCAGCAGCTCCTTTAAATTCCTTTCATTTGATTTTTCAAGCCTCTCTTTTTTTTTTTTTTGGAGATGGGCTTGGATAGGAGGGGTAATGACAAAGAAAAAGGGAGGGCAGAGAAAAATATTGTTTGGAAAGGTAATCCATTTAATTCCAGAGAAGCTCTGATCATTTTTAAAGCCAAAAAATAGTCCCATAAACTTTTGATGATTATAAAGGATAAGGCAGTCTCATGACCATCAGTGTTAGAGCATTCATCAGATATGCATCTACAACTGTGTCTGTGAAAAGCTAAGGCTTATATTATCTTTAAACTGTTATAAATCTTAGCTAGACACCAATGAGAAAAAATGCATGAGTAGCGTAGGCATTTTGCAATGTATTGTGGTGGTTTAGCAGTGGAGAAGCACATCTAATTTGAACTTAAAACAAATGTAACCCATCCTTTCCAGAAAGAATATAAATAATTCACCTTGAAATAGATAGGACTTTCTAATGTTCATGGCATAAGAAAGAAGGGTGGAGTGGGATGAGAGCCATACTTCAGAGAGAATCTGAAATTATAGATATTTCATATTTTCATAAATAACACTGATTGTTACATACAGAATAAACTGGTTAGATTTTTATTTGTAATAATAAGCTGAAATAACGAGAACAGCTTATTAAGTCTCCAAACTCTAAAATTCATTGTTTTGTAGGAACTCTTGCTCAAGATTATAAATGTAGATTGTAATTTATTATTATTTTGGGGGGGTTAACTTTTAAGCAAACTGTTCTTGCATGAGAATTTTCTTGTGCAATAATATGCCCGTTGTCTGTTTAGTTTAATATTCTTTTTTAAGCAAATAATATGTTATAATTTAGAAGTGTCATTTCTAATGCCTATAGGCATTAGAAAGGCTGAAGCTTGTCACATTCTTAGATTATTGAATAGGGTTAGTTGAATTCAATTTAGTGTCAATGTATAATAGTCCAATTGTTCAGGGATACAGAAGAATATTTTATTCCCTTTTGATGGAAAAAACGGTTGTGTATAATGACACACATCAAAAAAAGCAATCAATTTGAAGGCTATTTCTTATAAAAATAGCTACTAATTTTTTAAAGCGAAGCCCAGACAATAGTGTAAATAATCATAGGTTGAATTTTTGAATTCGTGGTTTATGATAGTAGCTTTACTTCAACCAGAACAAAGACAGTACTTAGGTTGTGTTTTTACAAGAGATCCTTAAAGGTCTTGAATGCTTTCAAACAACTTTTAGAAATATCAAACCAAGAACATTCTGTCGACTGCATTTTGACAACGTAAGTGTGGACAAACCAAGGATAGACTGTCCTCAAAGGAAAGTGGAGTCAACATATAGGAGCACACGTTTGTTCAGCAATCCCTCAGTGAGCACTGCAGCACTTCAGCTTAGAGCATAAATCCTGTTCACATATTCTCACAAATTCTCTTCATTTTTACCTCTACTCTTTCAAAAGAGTCAATCAAGAAGAGGAATATTATAATAACTCTAGCATATTTGGCATATATGTTCTCCTGGCCTTTTGAGGAGGGATAGCTTTATGACTGGTGACCTGTTAGCATTAGAACTCCTATTATGAAATTAGAAATAGAGTTTTGTGACATCTTGTTCCATCACTTGGTGTAAAAAAATGTCACCAAAGGATTGAAATAAGTATAAGCATCGAAGAACTGCTGATATTTACCTGTATATTTCAAAAGTAAATTGACCCATGGGGCAGATCCTACAGTAAAGGAGGGACAATTTGGCCCAGTTTGGATTCTTAAATTAAAAATAATAGGTTATTTGTGTGTAAATGAGATGTGACTAGAGCCACTTTGACATTAGAGAATCACATAAACATTACTAATGGCTTTCATCATGAGCTACTTAACAGCAGAAATTCTTTTAAAGCACCAGGCTTAAAGTTACATTATGTTCGCTTGTTCCAGAGAACTATAGCAGAGAGTCAACATCAGATAGGCATCTGTCCCTAAGGTTTCTTACATTGTCACAATTTAGTAAAATAGGCTATTATTTTCTCTCTCCCCAGGAGCATAATAAAATCATAGAATCATAGAATCATAGAATGCCTAAGGTTGGAAGGGACCTCTAGAGGTCATCTAGTCCAACCTCCCTGCACACGCAGGGCCACTTAGAGCACGTGGCACAGGACTGCATCCAAGCGNCAGAGAAGGAGACTCTACAACCTCTCTGAGCAGCCTGTTCCAGTGCTCTGTCACCCTCACCATCAAGAAGTTCTTCCTTAAGTTCCCGTGGAACTTTTTATGCTTCAGTTTGTGGCCATTTCCTCTGGTTCTGTCAGTGACCACCAGTGAAAAGAGGCCAGCCCCATCCTCCTCATTGCCTCCCTTGAGGTACTTATAGACACAGATCAGGTCCCCTCTCAGCCTTCTCTTCTCCAGGCTGAATAAGCCCAGCTCCCTCAGCCTCTCCTCATAGGGCAGATGTTCCAGGCCCCTGATCATCCTAGTCACCCTGCGCTGGACTCTCTCCAGCAGCTCTACATCCCTCTTGTACTGTGAGGCCCAGAACTGGACACAGTACTCCAGATGTGGCCTCACCAGGGCTGAGTAGAGGGGTAAGATCACCTCCCTCGACCTGCTGGAGATGCTCCTCTTAATGCATCCCAGGATGCCATTGGCCTTCTTGGCCACAAGGGCACACTGCTGCCTCATGGTCAACCTGTCCTCCACCATGACGCCCAGGTCTTTCTCAGCAGAGCTGCTCTCCAGCAGGTCGGTCCCCAGCCTGTACTGGTGTCTGGGGTTATTCCTCCCCAGGTGCAGGACCGTGCACTTGGCCTTGTTGAATTTCATGAGGTTTTTGATTGCCCAGTTGTCCAGTCTGTCCAGGTCCCTCTGGATGGCAGCACAGCCCTCTGGAGTATCAGCTACTCCTCCCAGCTTCGTATCATCTGCAAACTTGCTGAGGGAGCACTCTGT
The DNA here is from genome assembly GCA_013389825.1 of Crypturellus undulatus. Lineage (NCBI taxonomy): Eukaryota > Metazoa > Chordata > Aves > Tinamiformes > Tinamidae > Crypturellus > Crypturellus undulatus. The sequence continues at coordinate 509 of VWPW01002681.1, read as the reverse complement.
GCCTTCATCCAGGTCATTGATGAATAAATTGAACGGGACTGGACCGAGGACTGACCCCTGGGGGTCTCCGCTCAACACAGGCCTCCAACTAGACTACTTGCTCTCAAAAGTATGGCTCTGCAAATGAGCTTTCCCTCAACGAAATACTTCGGTTATTCTGTAAATCTTATTTTAAATTTAGGACTTGCTGCCAAATTTTCCCATTTTAAATGAGGGGAATGCAAATATGACTACTTTCTTTTTACATGGGATCATGGAGGAGAAATATTATCCACTTACTATTTAGACTAGCTGATCTTAAGTCAATCACTACTGCAAAGCTTTCCACTATTTGAAAATTAGGTTTGAGGAAGGGATAATTTCTCTACTCCTTACTTTTCCCATTTTTAGTCCGACATAAATGTGGTTGCAAGCCAGGGTAAAAGTTCATTGTGGAAACAATCTCTAAGGATCTGGGAGCAAGGGAATCTGAAGAAAATTAGCTGTGGGTTAGCCCAGATTAATTCTAT
>VWPW01002680.1:0-48507 GCA_013389825.1 Crypturellus undulatus | reverse complement strand
GCAGGAAACAATGATAATGTCATTATTTTTTTTTAAAAAAATAAAAGTAGAAATCTCTTCTCCGGTTCAACAGCCTTAAAACTTTCTTCTGCTACTAGAGAAGCTAGAATTATATTTACTTTTCTTTGGGAAGGTGCAGATTCTGGAATGCAGATCTGAAGATCACTCCAAGGATGTAGAATCATGGGGCCTTCAAGATCTGATTCAGGAGGTGGAGAAGGCAGAAGCAAATACCAGAATGTGTGCATGTTCTCTGTGTAGGAAGCAAGAGAATTAGGTGCTGAGTTTTCTTTTCTTTCTCTGCCAATGATACCATTGTGTGTGATCTTGGATATCTCTTGTCCATGTGCAGAATGGACAGACACTAATTCTCACTGAGATTTACAGCGTTTAAACTATATTTATAACTACTATGTCCATGGAAATGAAGTTTTCCAAAATATTTTGAAGTCTTTAGATTTGAGATGAGTGTTCATGGGCAGATCTATTGCTGGAAACAATTTAATTAGAAATAATTAAGGGGTCATGTTCAATCATGTTCTGAATATCTCCAACGACGGAGATTTCACAGCCCCTCTGGGCAACCTATTGCATTGTTTGACCATCTTCACAGTAAAAAGGAGTTTTCTTATGTTTAACAAAATTTCCTGTATTTCAGCTTGTGCTCAATGCCACTTGATCTTCCAAGAACTACCACTGAGAGTCTAGCTCTGTCTTATATACTTCCCTCATCCGATATTTATACATATTGACAAGATATCCCCTTCTCCAGGCTAAACAGACCCGTCTCTCTCTGCCTTTCCTCATATGACGGATGCCCATCCCTTCATCATCTTAGTGGATAAGGTGGGCATCCTTGCTCCAGGATGCCCATGTGTCTCATATCGAGGAGCTCAGAACTGGAAAAAGCATATCAGCTACTTTAAACTTAAGACTTTCTTATTGTTGATTTCAACACTCCAAAACCCAAGCTAAAATATATGACTAATTCCATTTATGAGAGAGAGAGAGATTATGAAGCCAGTTCTGAAGGGAACTTTGAGCTCCACTACGCTCATTTTCCAGTCTTGAATACGTATAAGAACTGGCACTGAGGTTCAGAAAATTCTGGTTCTAATACTGAATCTCTTTTTATTTTTTTTTATAAGATGCTTTTCCATTAGTCAAATGTCTGATTCCCTTTTTAGAGGGAATGCTATGTTCATAACAAAGACAGCAGCCAATAACCAAATTCCTTCATAAACCACTTTATTTTTGACTTTACAGCCAAACCATTAAAGTCAGTCATATAAATTCTCCACCTGGGAACAAACTGTCATTCTTCAGAAAGTTCATTTGTTTGTGTTTGGATAGCTGCTTGGAAAATAAAAAGATTGTGATTTCTCAATATTTTTTTTCTTTCCTTCCATTAACACGCATATTGATAATCCCTAACAAGAATTATACCTTTGGCACTTCTGGCTGAGTGACATTTTCAGTGGTTGCACTGAGATTACATCTCAGAACATTTTAATGATAATTACTTTACAAAAGCAGACTTCGTATCACTGGGGAAAAGGAGTCTTTATCCATTGTAGCAGCTACAAAATACAGTGGTCTGGGCTTTTCCACCAGCTCCACTTATAAGACAATATCTAACATTCACCCAGCAAAACCTCCCACTGATCTGATGAAAGCAGTTGTAGAGAGTGAAGTCTGGGTGGAGAACCTGACTGTGGGCTGTGGAGACTGGCTCTGTGCCAGCAATGACTATGGCAGCAAGAGGATGAGAATTCTCATCCTGAGTTTGGTAATGGTTTATGCACCATCCTTCTTCTCAAAACAGGAGATGAGGACAGAAAGTATAAAAAAAAATTATTTTCAAGCAGTTCCATTTTATAGAGTGCCATTGACCTGTGCTGAAAGGTGCCAGGATGTGAAAGATATGAGTGGTTTAGAGACATTTTAACACTTTACCCCACTCCCTCAGCTGTACCAAACATTTCTTGGCCACAGCCAAGAATTCTTTGTGCCCTTGAATATAGTACAATTATAATTTTGAGAGGACAAAAGCTCTTTCAGAAACAGTTTTGCAATACTGAGTCAATAGGAGTTAACTTCTAAAATGTGGCATTAATACATGATTAAAGCAGCAACCAGCTTGGAAAAGAAAAACAAACAAGCATGTTCTTCTATGAGCAGTGGAATTAATAAAACCTGATATTCCAAGAATTTGTTTCACCTTCCCACTACAACACCAACTTCCTTCTTCCTGATATCCTCCGGGATACTTCAGGACTGGCCAAGAGAGATAAATGCTATAGAAGGCCTGGAACTAAACCTATGTGGACAGGGCGGCTTCTCCAAGAGTCGACTGGCTAAACAATCTGCCCACGCTGACCAACCAGGTGTCTCTGCCAAAGGAAATGTAACATCAGCTAAACTCTGCATCACTTTCCTCCTCCACAACAAGAAGCACTAGTTAGGGTCTTTCCATTCATTTGAAATTCTTCAAAAAATAGCAAGTTTTCATTATGTTTGTGAATTTTAGCCTCTTTCAAGTGTGGTTTAACAGGGCAACAGGATAAAAAGTATGTTAGGGAACCACAGAGTGTTATATGTTAGTCTCATTTCCTTAGGATATTAAAGCAATTTCACATAGCAAAATCTCCAATAGTAATCATATATTCCTAAATCTTTTTTTTTCTTCTTCTTTTTTTTTTTTTTCTGACAAGTCTGCCTCTGGCTTATTCAGTGCTCTTGTTGACTTTCAGCACAATGTTCTCTTGCAGGGTTTGCCACCTGAGCAAACAGGCTTTTACAAAACATGTGGATGAAAGTATATTTCTCCTGTATAAAAATGTACTAGTTTGGTCATTCAACTGAAAACCTGGAGATGTAAGTTTAGTTATTTCATTCTTAAGAAATTCAAACCTGAATTTTCTATTTCTCAGAGCACGGAATAATATGAATTAGAATGTTCTGTACTCCTTTTGTTTAAGTTTTGGCTATGAATGCAAGAATCACAGGGAGAGAAAAAAAAGATATGCATGGCAGAATGTGCATATATCTTAGCATTTAAGGTACTTGGCTGGGAAAGATTGAGGTTTGTTTCCTTCTTGCACAAATTTTCTGATTATTAAGGAGTAGCTGCTTAATGCAAAACACACACAGTTGTGCTGGGTAGGAAACACAGTATTTTAGGGCAGCAGTGCAAAAGAGCCAGCAAGACTTAGCCTGGCTGTGCGATCAGAGCTGAAAAGTGATTCGCTGATTTAACACACAGCTTGGTTCAGTTTTCTACAGTAGTTAGGAAGGAAAGCGTGAAACACTGGGTTTTGGTGACAGACCAAGGAGGCACTTCAGCTGTGCCCAGATTTCTGCTGGTGAGAAATTCGCTAGGAAACATGAGAGAGACAGGCCAATATATTTTGGATAACAGGCAACAGGAAAGGCTTGGAGGTGTAGATCTGTGGATAACCACTGCAGAGAAGATAGATGGAGTCTTTTCAGATAAGAGTCTGAAGAATGAAATACAGAGAGACTACAAGAGGGGATCAAGAGCAGACCCTTGCATAGGAAGAAGAGGAAAGACATCGTGAAATAATCTGGAAAAGTGTAAGGAAGAGAAAAAAAGGAAAGCTTCTCTCTCCACAATGTGAGCGAGTGTGTGCAGTTTTGTGATGAGAAAGAAGAAAGTTGTCAGGGAAAAAGGTGAAGGCAACTTCTATCTTGCAAATTTTCTCTAGAGAGAAATAATTTACTCAGTAATTTACTGATCTCTCATAAGATATGTACCAAGTAGTGAACATTGTATAGGAGACTGAAATTAGTCAGGTGTCTGCACTTCTCAAATTACACATGTAGAAATGTACCTATTAAGGGCAGTTTTAGCAAATTTGACTTTCTATTCAAAAGAAACATCCAAAAATAGTCTGGAAGAACAAATAAATGGTATTTGCCTAAACACAGTCAGAAAGCCAGAAAAGCTAGCTGACCCTAAGTCTAGACGTACAACAGCTGTTTTAGCCAGGAAACTGGAAAACCAAACACAATCAGTTTGTTTAGAATTCCATCAAAATGTTGTGATCATTTGGTGGGATGTAATAAACAAATCAACAAGTTTTGTGATTAGGAAGGGTGGTGTCCTCCATATCCCCCATATGGGTTGATTACATTGAGCTAGATGATGGTGGCAGGCAAATCATATTGATAAGACTAAAAAGACAAAGCAAGTATGAGCTACTGAGATTTCCAGAATAAGAGGTAAATGTGCGAGACATGCACCCAGGACTCAGCAAAACATTTCGGGAAAGGATGCACACAGAAACACACAGTGTGTGTGCATGAAAGCCAACTGTAAGAAATCCACTAGAAATGAAAAACAGAAGAAGAAAGATCAAGTGGGTCCCAAATTTCATGGGATCTGTTAATGCTCAATAGAACTGTAAAGTAACATTGAATCAAATAATAATTCAGGTTGGAAGAGACCTTGGGAGTTCTCTAATCCAACCTCCTGCTCAAAGCACAGCCACTTACGAGGGTTACTCACGGTTTTACTCATTTGTATCTTGAAAATCTCTAAGGATGGAAGCTGCACAGTCTGTCTGGGGCAACTTGTTCTGCTGCTAGACTGTCCTCATGGTGAAGATACCCAGGCAGAACCTCTCTTGTTTCAAAATACACCTATTGTTTTTTGTCCTACTGCTGTAAAGAGGTGCTTCATCTTCTCCAATGCCACCCTGTAGGTCCTGGAGGGTTGCCACCAGGAAAACACAGGCTCCTATTCTGCTTTTTCTTTTTATTCTTATTGTTACTGCACAGTTGTAATCCAAGACTTTTACTTTCTTGGACTATAGGCATCTGAACATTATATTAACTGCCAGTGCAGTAACTACATATCCATTCAAGCTACTGTGATGTCTGTGACCCTTTCTCCCTTTCACAACTAGATGAAAACAGTTTAACCCCAAAAGTGTAATTCCTTCAGTCACATCGGAAACAATGAAAAATGCACTCGACCTGCATGAAAGCCTGAATGTTCACAGCAGCTTAAAATGAAAATCTGTATTTTTACAAAAGAAGGTAAAATCCACATAGCCCATAAAACTCAATCTAGAAAGCGACCGCTGTTTCTTCATGGTAGTCTAAACTTAATACAATATTTCTGATTAACTTTTCCAGAATGAAAACCTGAATAAATTACGTTATCTTCCATAAAACTCTCAATGGCAACAGCAATCATCTAAAAAAAATGCTATTTAAAATAAGAATACCTGAGATAATTATCATGTCATATCTTGCTTCTTAACTGTTAGTCTTGTCACACTGTGCATTTTGAGCTACTCTCTCTCAAACCTGTTTGCAGCAGGAAGCCCATTTTGCTCCAAATAAAGTAGCTGCTCTCTGTGGCAGTACCAGGGGTTCAACAAACAATGCAAAGCTGATAATGCAATTATCCTGGTGCTTTGGCTTAAATTATGCATTTCATAATAGGCTAAAAAAAAGGACTTTATATTTTGGCTGGTACAACATTTTCAGCCTTCCCTAGACAGCTTGGGATGAACAGTCTAGAAAATACACATGAATAAGTGGACGCAAAAAATGCTAATTCACTCTTAAAACAAAACCAGTCCAAACTTTGTGTCTGGAATTGTCTGAGAACATTTCATGCTTCCAAAAAGTATGCTTCCTAAGAGCTGGCAAGATAGGCAGGACTTGCTTGATGCAGCTATCTATTGTTTAAGGTGAAAGTTATCAGTATAGGTGAGAATTAATTTTTCATTGATTTTTTTTACAAGACCTGCATGTTCCCAGGTCTAATCCATTCCTTTTAACACCATGGTCTTTTTTTCTGTAGATGTAGATACTCTGCAAGTGTTGATCTATCCCTAGATACAGAATAAGAAGTAATTTACTGGGCAGCAGAAACTCTTCACTAAACTCTGGCCAGTTTTGGAAGAATGGAGCATATTACAGAAAGACTGCTTGTCAAATAGGATACTAGACAAAAAAGCTTATGTTTAAAACCTCTAAGTTAAAGGAGTTATACCACTAATTAGCTATCCATTCATTATTCTCAGTCTTCAACACCCTGAATTTTGAGATTCTCATGTGTATTTCTGACTTTTTTTTGTATATAAAATCTGTGCTTATGGATTGTAAGCTCTGCAATTTTGCTGATGGTGATGGATTTTGTTTTACTTGCATAGAAAGTGAAATGCCCTTTTTTCATGAAACAGTAAAGCACTGTTGAATACAATGTAAGTGGCTGGTGGATACTTGAGAGAAACTTTAAAAGAGTTGCTGTCTGACTCAAAAGATATCAGATAAGTAACATAATGTATTCTTATTTTAAATAAGTTCATGCAGTGTACTTTGAAGCAGTCTGGAAATGGGATTATGCCAAATCTAATGTGATGAATGCAGCACATTTCCGGTAGTATCTTTAGTTTTCAGTTGACTTGAAGATAAAAATAATTATCTCCTTTCTTTGTGTCTGTGTGTATAAACAAGAGGAAAGAAAACCCAAATTCAAATTCTTATGTAGTCTTTCCTCATTGTCTTAATAAATAAACCATTAAAAGCCACAGTGGTAATTCTAATAAAACTGAAAATTGCCCTGAAGCACAAATTAGTGAAACTAAAACCTTACTTAAAAAAAAGTTTGACTTACTCTTTTCTGATTTGTTAGAGACTCAGTTCAATGCAGTGGAAAGATAATCACTGGCATCTGGCACACTCAAACAGCATTTCCTACTTAACAATTCAGATTATTCCATACAAGGTAGGTCTCGATGCCAGGTAAGTCTTCCCCAGCTCACCTGACTGCCAAGCTGGATCGCAGCCCACCGAACCCGTGTGCTCCTGATTTCTGTGCAGCCCGAACTGATTTTTACCTTTGCCTGCCCTGTCACGAAGTTGTTTCTCAAGGGCTGTTGTAGGACTCTGATAAAATGGAGCTGTCCTGCTTTATGTTCCTGGGAATGTTGCTGACCTCCAAGGTATCACAACCAATGGAATAAACCTTCTCTTTGGGCAGGGTGACATGTGAAAACACTGTAGCTTTGACCAGGGTATCTAACCGCATCTCTTTTTACTCAGATACCATGAAGAAAGAACAGATCTAGAAAGAAATATCAAACCCGTTATGTAAAGTCCTGCTTCTTTTTTTTTTTAACCTCTGCAGTTTACATCATTTCTGAATTTCTGAGATGTTTCAAATTGTTTTAATATATTTTACAAATCTTCTCAGGACTGCCATTTAGCTAGCTATGGCATTAGTCACACAATTTAACAGGCTCAAACTTAATAGAAAGCATTCCCTTTCCTCCTTGCAGGTCCTTGGGACTCTTCTCCTGACACATCTGCTTTGTGCCATTTTCAAATGCCGGTATCTGCGTGTTTGCTCTTTGCTTTGCTGGTTGGCCTTGTTATTCTACATTTTCTCTAAAGAATCTAGAAGAACATGTAGCAACAGAAAGTATAATTTTCCAGGTTCTTCCCCTTTTTCAGGTAAGTCAGCAAATATTTACCTAAATAAGCAGAGGCATTATATATGCCTTACTGTAAACAACTAATTTCAACTTCACTGAGGTAATCTCAATACCAAAAATACTGTAAAAGCTTATAATTTCCTCTCAAAAATTCACAATAGATTCGTAATTTTTCCCAGACTCTATAAACTGCAGGGAAATTACTGTTTTCCCCATTTTTAATGAAGACATGGGGAATGAAATACATTAAATATGGCTGAAACAAAACTTGGGGAGTTCTTTCCCTTTCAAATCCTACATGGCAAATATATATTGCTTCTTTTATGCAAACATAAAGGAAGTAAAAACATGATCTTATTTTATAAAATATCTGCTTTACCTTTATTATTCCATTTTTTAAGTTAATACACAGTTAAAGCATTTTTAAAATTAAATGAACTAATATAGATTATTTTTAGGACTACATAACAATCTTGATATGTTACTAATCAATTACATAGCATTGCAGTTTGACATGCTATTTTTCAGATTTCAGGCTCAGATGCATTCCTATGGCTGATGTCCTACAAGCTAAGAAAGATCATGCAGACAGTTACAGCTAGGAAGGAGTTTAAAAGTACTCCAAGAAGATCTAGGTGTAGATGAAAGCGTACCTGGAAACCAAGAACTTGCAGAGTGACTCTGGCATAAAGAAAAAAGGAAAAAAGTCTTTGCAAAAGCAGTAAACCCAGCATGACAAAACTGAAGGTATTAAGTTCAAACCTTCATTGTCCTTCCCGACCAGATCAAGAATTAACTTGCTGCATGTCTTTTATACAAAGAAAGGTAAAAGTGAAAAATAATGTTTGCACAGAGCTAATCAGCAACAGGCAGAGAACAATAACCTGAGCCACTGAGAGCAGCACAGTGGCAGCAAACTGAGCCCGGCACGGGGAGCGGCGACATGAGGAGCAGCGAGTCTGCGTAGGCCCTCAGAGATCCTTAAAGCCGCTTACATTTTATTTAAGAGAGCATAGGGTCTGAGTGGAATGGCTCCAGGCACGGAGGGTGAAGCAGGAAAAGGAGATTAGTTTAAGCAGATTCTGTGCATGAGCTGCTTTTAAGTAGCTGGATTTGTCTTTAGGAAAAAATAAATGGTATGTTTATTTTGAGCAATTACTATGTATAAAAATATAGAATTTCAGATGTCATATTAACAGCGAGAAATGAGGTGCTGCTGAATTTGGACCTTTAGCAGTTTAATGCTGTGCCGGGACCACATGCCCTAGGTAAAAGTAAGCACTACCTACTTAAACATAAGCTGACTACTGACCACACATACTGTTCTGTTAATGATTTACACAACCAGGAAAAGCCCTCAGATTTATGTACACCAGCAGGGTAAGGCCCATTACAAGATGTTCTGCAGCCAGGAGCTAACAAAGAAAGTATTTTCTTTTTACGGTCTCCGCTCTGCAGATGTAGTGAAACTCTTTACTTGCCATCCAGAAAACATACTACTGTTTACTGTCCCCAGTCTAAGCTTTGCTGTAGAGTAGAGCAGGCTGCTCTGCTCTGTGTCACATTAAGGCACATAAAGTCAGAACAAGAAGAAACTCTCAGGCTGCCCTGGTTGTTCAAATGCCCTATAGCTAAGAAGGACCAGGCAAAGACCAAGCAAAAAGTTGAAAGCAAGCAGATCAAACAAGGAGGCTCTGATATGAGAAAATGTGCTAAGAAACTCTTCTAGTAGAAGTTGATGTATATGAAGCATACACGAAACCCAGAACACAGACTAATTCCAACCTAAAAATGAGATGAGAAAGTGAACCTAAACATCAAAAAAGCCAGGGTGCAAACCTTCACTATTCTCCTCACAATAAGTAACACTACTGCTCACAACTGAGAAAATTTCACTCAAAACAATGGAATGTATTATTACAGGTAATACTTTTTAAAAGTTTCTAAAATATTTTCTTTAAATTTTTGGCTGCAGTCTGTTACTCAGTCACAAAAGCATTGATACATTTAGCTAAATCTACTTTTTTCCTCAACCAATGAATAAGAAATATTTTAAAGTAAAGGAATGTTGTTTTAATGCAGGAAGACTGCTAGTTCTGAATCTAGGCATTGCCCAAAAAGGTAAATAGAATACCACATGAAATAGCTATAAATAAAGCAGCTCTTGATAACGTATTTTTTGTTTTATTATTGTGGCATACTAACTTTCAAATGATCTTGCATGCTGTATACAGTGTGTATACAGAAAAGGAAAACCTGAGCAAAAAGCATAGGCAAGTGGCCAAGGGAACAAAAGGCTACTTAAAAATAAAAGGAGGCATTTTTAGAGACAAAAATATCTGCAGTCATTAAATACCTTATCTTCCAAAATGCTTAGAATATCTCTAATCAGTATGCTTTTAATCTTGGTTTATATTTAAACAAGATATTGCATATAAGGTGAACTAGGCCCTTCTCATACAAAACATGCAACAGAGCCTCATGAAAGCAACAACGACTTCTTGCCCAGTAGTAAAATATAGAGCTTTTGTTGGCTGAAAGAGCAAATCTCACACCCTTGTGCGTGCGACCTAACAATAGTTTCGTGGAATTTAGCCCAAAGTTTTGATTTTGTTCCACTGTATTGCAGATCTAAGCAGAGGAAGAGCTGTATAAAAGGCAGAGCAAGAGGGAGTCTCAGTAGGTGGATGCAGATGTGGCTCAAGCTCCCTGGCAGCTGCTGCTGATCCTGCTGCCCGGGAGGAAGGCAGCTACAGCAATAGGCCAGCAGAGAGAGGCAGCTCTGGTTGCCAAGGGAAGAGCCTAAGGCCTCTGACACATGATGGAGAAGTGTGTCCTAACCATAAAAATGGCCTGTTTCACCTCTGCACACAGGACTCAAATCTGGCACGTTTTCAGCATGCTGAGTGGAGCCTGTCTTTCTAGATTCCCCACCAGCACACATGCAGAAGCTTAAGATCAAACACCCTTTCAGAGAACATTCAAAATCAAAAGGCGAACACTTATTTTGCAACTGCTGGATTTACATACTTCACTCTTTCCTATGCAGCTACAGACTTCTGGAAGTTTCACAGGAGATGCTTCAGAAGACTCTGCCTATCCGAAGGTAACCAACCTTCCTCGGCACATGTTGTCTTTCATCATGCTAAGCTTTCCAGCATGACTTCTATCTGCTTCTCTCTGGTAGCTGCCACAAGTTTGTAATAGGTTCTTAATTACCAGAGCTTCGTTTTAATTTCAACAGCACATGAATTGTGAAATTGGGTAACTTTCTGACTTCCAAACTCTAATTTACATGGTTATCTTCTTCTACTCTGCCTATATGCACCTCATAAGGAGGTTACCAATAAAACCCTGACGGGTGTGATATAAAATCAGGATAGTAGATCATAGGGTGATGTGAAGGAGGAAAGGATATGATGTTGTCTGACTGAAATCTAGTTACCTTTAAGCTGTCTCAGAAGCTAATCTAATCAGAATCTAATATTTAGATATTTATCTAATCTAATTTGGTGACAGAGCCCTGGCACAGGCTGCCCAGAGAGGCTGTGGAGTCTCCTTCTCCGGAGATCTTTCGACTCGCCTGGATGCAGCCCTGTGCCACGTCTCTAGGTGTCCCTGCTGGAGCAGGGGGTTGGACTGGATGATCTCAGCGATCAGCTCCTCAGGAAGGGACTAGAGGTCCCTTCCAACCTTAACTATTCTGTGATTCTGTAATCAAATCTAATCTTAATATCTTTCATTGTATTAAGGAAATAAAAGTTTTAAAACCTTAATGAAAATTTAGGTTTGTTATTAAGAACTCAGATTCTCCTTCTTGTCCTCTCTCTTCACCATTTAGCTAAATACTACATCTGCTTCTGAGAGAAAAAGAGATAATGTTAAATTATTCTTACAGCAGAACCGTGACTGCCTGAAGTGCAGCTCTGACATACCGTAACAGTGACATTACAACAAACCAGCGGTGTCTGTAAGACTACTTACAACACTTAAAAAACTATCTGCAATAATTACTCCTGTCAAAACCAGTGCTATTGAGTGTAAGAAAATCCGCAACTCAAGATTAAATAGAAAATAATTTACTAGCTATACAAAGACTAAATATATCTAAGCTATTTCTTCAGACCCTAGATGAAACTCTGTTAATTACAGATTACTTCCATGACATTGACTCTAAAAGTAGATCCTGACAAACATCAAATTCAGCACTAAAATATTCCATAAAAATTGAAATGGAATTAAAAAAGAAAAAAAAACTCCACCTTGAACCAGAAAGTAAACTCTAAAAGAAAAGACTTAGGTCTTTTCAGAATACAAAACTCACAATTATTCCCATGGTAGAAAAAGGATACAGAAATGAAACCAGCAGTTGGTAAAAAAGAGGCAAATCAATCAAGTAAACTCTATAATTAACTTGTAAACAAAGTATATCTGCAGTACCGCATCCAAGCATTTATACTGGCTTTTAATCAGTCACTTACTTACAAAACAGCATTTGGAAAAAAAATCAAGTAAAATATTCACTCTCTTTTTTATGTTCTTTTTTGGTTAGACAGAAGAATCTCTGGGCCATTAGCTTATCTCTAACAATGATCAATAATAAGAAAATGGCAAGTACTGCTTTAAATTAAATACAGAGGTATTTTACTTTGTTATACCAACCCCATGTACACTTTAACCTCTTCCTCTTCTCTTTTTTTCTTTGCTCAACCATGTCTTTATTCTTGTTAGCAAATGTGTAGAAGTTTCACTGAATGTAATAATAGCTGCACACCTGACTTCCAATCAGTATCTTCCTGCTTCATTGGGCAAAATATAAAAAAAAGTAAAACTCAAAAAAAAATTAACATAGTAAATTTTATGAAGACGACTTGGAATGCCTGGCCAAAGACCATCCCCTCTGATGTCACTGCCACTTGCACCAAGCTTAATTGGAATAATTCTAGCACATTAAGTAGATATATATAGCTCCATATAAGAAAAAAAAAATATGCAAAGAGAGCAACAGATGATTGACAGATTAGTGAAGAAAGCTACAGGAAAGTTGCACCCATACATACATATTTAGCAGCACCCTAGAATATAAAACTGTTTGGAAATTACTACTAATTATAGTGCAACTTCTTTGGGGTAAACAAGTTCCTTTCTATTTTATGGCTAGATTTCTTTCTCATTCTGGTGAACTGTAACTGATAGAAGTTAAATACTGATGCAATACTTAGGTAAAAGTTTATTAAGAGAACAAAGACTTCAAGAATGGCAATATTCACAACACTTCCTACACCTATCTTGCATTTACTTGATTGGCAAATTGAAACAATCATGTCAGTCCAAATTTTGATTTAAGACTTTTTTTGCTAAAGGTGTAACTTTATTATAGCCCTGCAGCGCAGTAGACATAATACTGCCAGTGTCAGTAACAAGCCATGGGCTTTGTACTGACTTTGCAAGTGCTCAAGACTGCGGCTTGTCAGGCCTGCACTGAACTTGTCCTTGCCTGCTTTCTGCATTAGCTTGTTTGCTTTGCTCTTTATTACGTTTGAATAGTGTAACCATTAGCTGTAGTAACAAGTAATTATTCTGCATACAATTAAATATTTAGGATAAGCATAATGATACAGGGTAGGGAACTATAGTGCTGGTAGGGCAGCAAAGGCCTTCAATGCGGGGTCACGGGATGCAGTGCAGAGGTGTACAGGCATGTGCACCTGTACCCGGCGTACAGGTGTACGGTGAAGGGACACACGGTGACACCGCAGATCCCACTGCTGTAAACAACTCACCCGTGGTCACCAGTCACCTGCCATTTACCAGCAACTCACCAGTTAAAGATTGTTTATGTTGAACTGAGACAAAACAAGTCTAGGGGTAACAATGAAGGACAATTCTCCAAAATATGTGAAATAGATAGTGAATGCAGATGTGGAGTTGACTAGCAGACCAATGAAGAAATAGCACATCCTGAAGAAGAGGAAGAAGAAACCAACAGTAGCAATATTATGTTCTTCCTAGCAAAGAAGGAAGGGTAAGTAACCCCACCATCAGCATCGTTGTGGACCTTATGGAGCAGATAGGCAGTAGAAGGGTATGCGGAATAGCAGAGAAGAAATGTAGATATTAAGGACTGTGTGTCTAACAACTTCTAATGTATTCCTTATTATTGCAACTTTTTCTGAGAAAAAAGTTCTTTGTTTTCTTTTTCTTCTTTTCTGTTACAAGTAGATATGGACTAATAACAATTCTTTGATCAGATATGAAGTATTCAATTATGAGAAAAATAAATTAACTTAGGGCATGTTTCCCTTTTGCCCATAACAAAATTTAAAACATCACAGTATCTCTAATAAAATAATAAACATAGAACTTATTTAAACATTCAGGTTGTATTTTTAGTTTTTTCTTTCTTTTTTTGATGGTGCTCCTTAGTATCTCATTTTTTCATGAAATGACATTTTAAGAGCTGTTGCTTGATATTCTCTCTCTCTTGGATTTTCCTAAAATCTATATTGTATACAGAAGCAAAAGCAACACAGAAATACAGCAACATCATATGACCATGTATCACAGTTATGGAACACATCGATACATCATCACAAACTACCTCCCTGGTCTTGCATATTTTTGAAGCATGTTTTCTCTTCATTGCATATGCATAAAAAATAATCTACTTGCATAGGAAAACAGGACATGAGGGGAATTTCACAGACTTACATTTGGATCTTAATTTACAGACCCAGTTCTGCAACTTATCACAATAGTGCTTTCTTATGTATATTCTTTACCTGGAACTGCTTATATAACCAGCTGTCTGTTTTAGCCCTTGTTTTTAGTAGTGTTCACAATGTGTAAACTATGCTGTAGAAATAAGACAGTTGCTGGACCAGATCACTAACGAACACATAGTTTACTGTGATGTTACTGCAGCAACCAAAAAGAATAACATGTCAAGCATCATTTACACATTACTTGGAACTTGCAGCTTTCTGAAATCCATTAACCAAAACAGAGGTGCTCTGATAGAAGAGAATGGATGCCCTAAAACTTTTTAAAATAATTTCCATTGTCCTGAAGGTGATGTAAATCAAAGTAATAAACATCACAGACAGAAACAAGTAAAAGACCTTCTTCTAGGCACCTGAAATCATCATTTCTCAGGGTCTGGTTGCCAAAAGGTTTGTGAGCACATATCTAGATCAGGAAAATAACAACCTAGACTTTTTACTTCAAAATTCTAAGAAGTGAACACAGCCCTCAAGAAGGCAGGCATAAATCACAGAGACACTGTTTGTACATAGCAAAATAGCTGCTGTCTGAGTACTGTGTTGAGAGCTGTACAAAAAGGGAAAATACACACTTGCTCTGACACAGTGTCTCAGCAGAAATATGCACCCTCATTAAAAGTATTCTTAGCCTTTGGTACAGGCTGAGAGTCTCTCCTATTCCCTGCAGGTCAACAAATCTATACAATATCAGAAACAGAGTGGTGGGGGATGGGGAATGGAAGAACACAAGTGTATCAGACAAATTAGCAAAATTAAAATCTGTAATTTTCATGAAGAAAGCTATATATGTATTTATTGTCCAAGTAAATTGAAATACATGCAATTTTTTTTTGGTACTATGAAAAACAGTACCCATGATTGGGTTAAAATTTTAGCTTCATCAATAGGGTGCACATTTTGGATGAGAAAGTGAACAAACATTCTGGGAATGAGTCTGGGGATATTTTCCAGACCACAGCAGAAAGATTAATGTCTGAAGTTTGTCAGGCTAAAATGTAAGCTTTTAGGGGGACTGAATAAGGTTTTGATTAAAAAAAAGAAGAAAAAGAAAAGCAGTAAAAAAAATCTATACAGTGGATAGGCCGGCTGTTCATTGTCAAAAAGGATATAATTCTTTGATTATGTATTAGCTCAAGACAGTTTCATAATCTAATGTAAGAAGGGAACATTTTGTGCTGCCAGCAAGAAGAAGAAATCCTGCAAGAGATGGAGGATGCCCGGTCTTCTCCTGCATTCAAACTACCAGAGCATTTCTGGCAGTCACATTGAGAATAGAGGCAAGTTTCTGCACATTCAAGACACTCCCTGACAGTGCCAACAATGAAACCTCACGAGTGCCCAATGCCTATCATGCTTTCTACAGCTTCTCTCTGCACAGTGGAGAACATGCTGCAATGCATCCTCCCGGGGCTGACAGCAAAGAACTCGTGGGGTCTTGTACTTGCCTTACCTTACCCATGAAGTTTGTGCAGATCACCATTTGGAAAAAGCTACTCAACATGTTATATCAGCATTGTTGCCTACATGCCACAAATGGACTGGACATCAATGTAATACAAAAGTAAAGATACTATGACTATTACAAGCTGAAGGCAGGAGCAGTGAGCTGGAAGAGGAGTGGGGAGGAAGAACTCTGCTAGGGTCCTCAGAATGGGAAGAACTATGGAGTCTGTATCTCACCATAATGTGATAGAGGAGAATAACAAGGACTTGTTGATATCTCCTCACAAGGCAGTGACAAAACATCAGGCAGCTGTAGGTCTCCTTTTACCAAGGTGCACCAGTGTCCCAACATCTCCCCTAATCATCAACCCATCTAGGTTTACAACTCAGAAACAATGAGATGTGATTAACAGTTAAATTCATCCAGCTGGGACAACCTTTCCTCCTTCTGGCAAGGAATCTCTGTCTTGCTGAGCTTATTGGCATCCACCCAGCCTGCTTGCTGGCCCACGTACAAAGAGATCTTCTTACCTCTGGAAGGATCCCTCTGACGAGTCAATGAGGTTTAGTCAACGAACCACAAGAAGAGAGCTCCAATGAGTCTGTTTTGTTATGGTCTGATACAGAGGGACAGGACTTGCTGAAGGATCCCAAAGTAATGCTAAAGATCATGGTTCTGAGACCCCAGATGACTCCACAAAGGATGAAGCAAAGTCCTGAATGAAGACAGAAGCTCAGTGGCATGCCTAGTCACGCTCTGAGAATGAAATCTCCATTGCAATGCTGGCTGAATGTGCTTTGGGCTGCTAAGGAAAACCACATGAGCTAGCAAGTACACACATGCACAGATGATGCTCTGGCCAAGTGGAGGAGGTTGATGAGATCAGCAAGGACTGGCAGGTTTGTCCTGTGCTTTATTCCAAAGAAAAATTTCAGATGGAGGCCAGGAACCCTGTCAAATCATGCCACTTCTTCTTGTAAGGCATTCCAGGCTGCATGTGTAGTGTCTTCACTCAAACCCTAACATCCTATTGCCCACAAGGGGAGTCCTTACTTCAGGTGAGCGCATCTGCAGTGCTCTATAGAGCAAAGCTCATCTCCAGTTATGCGCTCCAGGCACATTGCACTTGATAGCTCTGGCCCATCTGGTCACGTCCTCTCTCTAGAAGGCAGCAGTGATACCAGCACAGAAGTGACCCCAACAGCCAGTGTATGGCCTTCATCATGTTTGCTACGAATAGGCTGTCATGGAAGAACACTACCTCATACTCAGGTATCTCAGCAGTTACTCTAAGCAATTTGTGCTCAGCAGTATTAAATACTTTGTAAAATACTGTGATTCACATATTTCAGGAATTCAGAGTCTCCTTGCAGACTACAATAGTAATATTTTTTTTCCTTGCAATGAGATTTATAGTCAATACTGAATGAATTTGCTGACACATATTCCTACTACCTATGCTTGCCTGTGCTGTAGATGTAGGTGTACTACTGTACAGCACTTACTGACAGGAATAGGTACAAGAATAAAGCTTGTCAACACTAAGATAATAAGCTTCATATTTTTAAAAAATATTTGATGGCCAAATTCCAAAACAGCCTTCCACATTATGAGATTAGTAACCCATTACTAGATGTTCAGGACCTGAAGGATGATGTGGTCTATCAACAGATGATAGTGTGATCTCAGCTACAGCTCAGCTGTGTTCTCAGTGAAATGAAGCAGTTTTGCATTTCTGAGTGTTACAGTCTCAGAGCCACAGCAGTAAGGAAATCAGCTGACGCTGTGGTTCTCGTTCCTTTCCCGTTTCATGTGCCTCAGTTTGTTGATAGAAAGCTGATGCAACAAAATAATATGTGGACATTTAAGGGAGGCCCACATGCTGAATACATCTGGCACAACATAGGCAAGTGCTAAGTGGATCTTGCTAGCAGTAATACAGGATTCCCAGGACAGCTGTTTTGCCCAAAGGCTTCGCATCCCATCCTGGTTTTGCACACAGCTGAGGAACTCTGGAGGACCTATAAACAGCTTAGACTTCTTATTTTATTCCCAGCCTCAACTATACGTGTATGTCATTCTACCCTGAATCAAGAACGTTAGTATAATGTAAATATCATCCTCAAATGTTTGCTTGAAAAAGTTGTTTCAGAAGGCCACATATTGTCTTCAGGCTTATTCTTCTCAAAGTTCCTAGTAAGCTCGATCAATGCGAACACAACAATAAATTCTTAAAATCTGATTTATAATAACTGCACTTCACAGTCTAAAGCATATGAAGATTTCATAAAATCATGTCATTTTTCTTGAGTCATTCTCTGCCGCTCTCTTTTTCCTTATACAATAAAAGATGGAACTGGGACACCTCATACTTACACATAGAAAACAGTTGCTGTTGCTGCTGAGCTTCTGTCAAATCTGATCACAATTCTAAAAGATATCAGCGATCAGTAGGTATGAGCAGCTGCTTGAATAATAAATATTCTTCAGAAAAAGCACTTTTTTGGGTTGCTACTACTCAAATACATTCGCTTGAATATATCTTCACAGAGAATATCTTTATCTGAGAAAATTTATATTATAAAAGATGTTTCATACTTTGAAACTTCCTACCCTAAGAGTCAAAAGCAAAATCAAGGACTCTGAAGTTAATTGTAAAGAAATGAGACAATAAAGTAACAATATCAAAACAAAACAAAAAACTATACCTTTATATGGCAGTGCATATAAAGGAATTCCTTTGAAATACTGACATTTATATGATAAAAATTACATTTGAATGTAATCCCAAATTTCAAAAAAAGTAATTTCATTTTCTAAACTGTAAAAACGTGATACTTTCAGAATATTTATTCCATACAGATATCTTTTGATCTTTTTCTCTTGCAAGAAGCATAAGGTGTTTTCTGCACCGAACACCACAAAATAAGATTAGTCACGTACAAATTGTAGACTGCTAAGAATGACTCAAGAACAGTTTTTTTTGCCTTCCACTTCAGTAATCTAGCCTTGACTGATCTGAAAGGTACAGGGATAAAATATATTTATGGGAACAATTTTACTGAACATATCATAAGAAGCAGCATCAAGGAAGAACTACATCAGTGATAATCTGTAAGATAAGGTCAAGACCAGAAGCATATGACAAACCATATAACTATTTACTAAGTAACAGCAGGGGAGAGGTTATAGTTTTGCCTTCAGTTATGTGGAGTAAGTACAGTTTGAGTATGTTAAAGCAAAAGTCTAAATATATGAAACAGTTCTCTAAAATTAAGTCAGCAGAGAGCTCTGATCACCCAAAGTATTTCAAGAGACCAAATATATTATTTCAATTTATTTAAGAGAATAATTTCATTATACTACACCTGTGACAAGCACATTCTTCTTGTAAGGCCGAAACATTTGAAAGACTAGATGTTTATAGACAAGATTTTTCTTTAAATAATATCATGAATTATTCACCATCCATTAGCCATGTGATTGCCCTGCATATGCTAGTAAGTGAAGGACAGAACCAAAATTTATTAAAAATATATGCTTTCTAGCTTATATAAATTTTTTAAAGCTCTGAAAATCTGCGTTAGAACCACAGTCCCATATAAACATATAACTGCTGTTATGAATGTCTAGTTGATGAATGTGTGAAAGGGAACACCTAGTATCCTGTAGCTTAGCTTTCCCATTCAGAAATGATAAAAGACTTTCTGTGTTGCAAGTGCAGTGTAGCTCATCTGTGGGAATGTTCTATATATTGTATATGAAAGTAGATAATATCAGTGATGCCATCATCCTTATGCATTGTGTAAATCCCACTGTTAGAAACTATTTCTCCCTCTCCAAACATCATCTTATTTCTGGAGAAAGCAAACAGTGTTTAGAGTTATACTAGCACTATTTGACCCGCCATGGAGAACACAAAAAATCAGCAGACACTGGAGGATAAAAGTTCCCTGTGTCTCTGCTAAATAAAAATGACAACTTTTATTGGTTGTACTGAGGTTCCTGCTCTGTATGAACGCATATTTTGACATAGCTGTCAGGCTCCATTACATAATGCTGCAAGTGGCCAGATTTGAAGGCAGTTTTTCCAGAAATCTCTGCTAAGAAGTCTCAGTGGAGACTCTTCCCCATTTCCCCTCTGTGTGACTTTTTAGCTAAGGCTCCATTTGCTCCCTACCTGAGCTATGTTACAGCATCGCTGCAGCCGTGCCTGCATCAGGCCATGCACCCTGTCGATCCACACCCAGGTCCTGACCCTTCCACTTGAATTCTTGGCCTAAGCTCAGACCTTTTTTTTCCAGTATGCTTTTATCTGGTGATCTGGACTCTTGGCTGAATGTGGTTGCCATCCCCAGGCCAGCTCTGATTGCCTTTCAAGATCTGTGGCACTCGGCCTTCACTAGGGAAGCTGCTCCCTCTGCCTACATCGCTACCTCACTCAGGTCCCAGCTCCTCTGCAGAGCAGCACTGCACCAGCAAGGTGCTATAGCACTGTTGATGTGCTATAAAAAATATATGGGACAAGGTTCCCACCGTCAGTGCAGCTGCTTACTTTTAATTGCTGCAATTTTTCTTGATCTAATGGCTAGCTCTGTTCTTCAGATTACTCTCTTAATTTTCCGTTTATGATTCTATTATTAAGAATACCCATCACACCTTTACACTCTTTTCTGACTAACCTAGTCTTTTGCTGCATAGCATATCATATACTTGAGATTGCAACTGGGGTATTCTGACAACAGAGCTGAGCCATCAAAGAAGTAGGAAGACTGAATTTCCTCTACATTCCTTGTAGCTCTGTACCTGCTCCCACTCATCCATGTGCCATCTCAACATAAAAATGACAACTATTTGACAAAAAAAAATCTGTCAAGCTAGCAAGACCTTGACAAAAGCTTCAGTGAACCACAAAGCTAGTGCCAAGAAAGTGGTCCTAACTAGCAAGCAGAAATAAAAGTGGGGAGGAAGGAGTGGGGGAACAGACCCTGTCTTTTACAGAAGCATTGGTTAGCTCAACTCATCTGCAGTGTCAAACTCTGAAGTGTTACAGCAGCTGCATGGCTGATCAGTGTAAAATCAAATTGTACTATGCTAACTTGCTCCAAAAGTTTGGAAAGAGACACAAAAATAAGAATGCAGAAAATAGTAAAGATTCTTGAGTAAGATTTATAAATGCTAGTGTTTTCACCAGGTTTTCCAAATAGTTAAATAAGCCTGTAGCTCTGGCACTTGTTAAACCCACTCAACCCTTCTTGAATCTGCTAGTACTAAAAAATCTCAAATTGCACTTTGCTGAACTCAGGCAAGTTGCTTGACACACCACACTATAATATCTTGCTACACTTTGATGATTAATGCTTAGACAGGTTTTTTTATTGAAGAAAATTATTACATTAGGGCTCCAAGAGGTCTGTGGGAAGCGCATGAAAACCAGAAGGGCTTATGTAACTACTACTTGCACACCAATGTGCCTTGCAGGATCCCAAAATGTTGGACAAGGTCAGGAACATTATTGGACCTGCATAAAAACTGAGGTAATGAACTAAGTGAACAGCACTAAAAGCTTATCTCTGCTCAAGAATTGGGCTACAGTAACATATATACTGTTTCTCTTTCATATTTCGTTGTTTAGTTTGGCAGGTAAACATTTGAGCAAAGCTCCCATCAACATTAGCAAGGGGCTTATATATGAGGGAGAAAAGCAGTAAAGCTTAGAAAGAAAGACCTAAATTTAAGACCATCGCGCCTGAACTACCAATCTGGCAACCCGTACTAATCTGAGAAAAAGGTAAACAAAATGGGACTTGATAAACTTAAGTCATCAGTAATATGGCTATCAGTGACTTTGAAGAAGGTCTACTGAACAGGTGAGATGATTGTACTCCTTTTCCTTTTCCCTTTCCTCTCATGTTTTTAAAGAATTTACTATATGCATAAACATTAGGAAAGACAGTTAGGAAAGGTGAGGCAACACCCGTCTGACTTGTTTTACCGGTGCTGCCCAGCAATCTTAGCCACAGTGCTTGAGGGGAATATGACCTTCCCAGCTGGCATAAAGCACTTCTTTCTCACCACAGGCAGAATTTTAGCTTCACAAGGGCATAATTAAGCTTTTCACATTCTTCACCTATATGTCAAAGCTCAAGAGTGAAGAAAAATAATACTCCTGCATACAAGAACCAGCTCAGACTACTACCTAGATGAACAGTGAAAACATGTGCTGCAGGCAGCAGAAACAATAGCTGAACAAAACAATGCATAAAATCACAGAATGCTTGAGCTTGGAAGGGACCTCTAGAGATCGTCTAGTCCAACTCCGCTGCACACACAGGGCCACCTAGAGCGTGTGGCACAGGGTGGCGTCCATGCAGGTTTTGAAGATCTCCTGAGAGACAGACAATTCCAAAAAGGTGACACAAAAATCATGGTTCGTGCTTCAAAAAATTATTTCTCAATTAGGGTACATCTGTAGTCTATCAGCAATCAGTCAGAGTAATCCCCAGGGAAGAGTAGACTTCCCTGGGGATTGAACCTCATAGAGCCAGCAGTTAGGAGAGACTGGAAGAAAGACCATATTCATCCAAGCCACCTGCTAGTATAAACACTCATGTTGCATAACCCTGTTAATGAACAAATCAAGATGCATTTTGTAAGTAGCTACTTTGGTGTTCACTGTCCTTATTAGGACTGATCTTTAGTGTTAAGGAATCCTCTTCCAATTTCCCCATAAATTTATTCTGTATTTTTCATCTGCTTGTTCTTGTGGTTCACATAGTTCCAGTTCTGTATTTTCTCCGTCCTTGGAGTCACGGCCTCCCCTGGCATTCTTTTTCCATTGTAGGACATGTTGTAAAGAGATATAATAACCTCTCTCAGACAGAACCCATATTTCTTCTCAGTCTGTTTCTGCTAGATTTAACAAGTTAATTTTGAGGTATCCTTTTGTAAGATGGGCTACTAGAATAAGAAGAATAGAGCCTTTCTTTGCATCTAGTCTATTTTAATTATTTCTTTACTGAATATGAATGACCAGAACTAAATAATGATGGGTCCACTAGAACTTTGTATAACATCATTAATGCTTCTCTAATTCTACTAGAAATAATTTAGCTAGGAAGCCAAAGTCATCTGCCTGTATTTCAAACTAATGAACTTCTGGCTGAAACAATAATTTTTGTTTTTAATGTGCTCTCAGTCCTTGCATTCCATTCCATTGGGATTTGCATTTTGTACTACTGCATTTCATCCTATTTACATTACTTTAGTTTTCAAGGTCACCTACCTCTTCCTGTATACTACCTTGATATTGACAGTGCAGTTTGCAGTAACCAGGAAATTTTGTCAACATACTCCTATCTTTTGTTGCCAAAGCGATTGCATTAGTCCTTTCTACTTTATTCAGTAGTGCATAATTAGAAAAATACTTGACTAAACCTCACCTTCTAATGGTTTCCCATGTGTCATCAAAATATACATTTTACTGAAACTAGCTCAGATTTACTACATTTTTAGGTAGACAGATAGCAGAGTAGTCCAGGTCAATCTACTTCAGGATTTCATTCTACTCTCCCTTTATTGCCATATTTTAAAAAAAAATCTGTTCTAAAATTCTGCACAGCTTTTCAAAGTACATATGCTGATCAGTGGATGACTGTGTCCATCTCTTTCTCCCCTTTGCTTTAATATAGATAATATATATACAGCATTCTTTAGCCAACTTAGAGTATCCCAGAAAAAACAGACTTTATCACATGCTCTGCTTTCTTACACAACTTCTACAAAGCTATGTGATAGAGATTATTCCAAACTGAGTAGCTAACTTAGAGCTATCAAGAAAGACATTTGTAAAAAGAAGCTTTCTGTGAAACCTTGGAAAAAAAAAAGTACAACATGACTTATAACTGAACAAATCAGTGTTGGAGAAAGGTAACATATCTACTCTAAATCTATACAAGCTTGTGAAATGAAGAACAATGTTGGTATTTGACTCTGTGTTGCTGTGTGTTAGCAATTTTGGGCACTGTTTTCCGATCCATACGGAGTATGGTTTGTATTAGCATAGCCTGGCTTTTTGTCACTGTGTCCAAAACACCCTTGTTTTTGTGGTTCTCAGACAGATCTTTAAACTTATTTTCTGGTATTGTTTTACAAAGATTGGCTTTAGCCCAGATGTTTGTCAGTTTGCCATTTCAACTGCTTCAAAATGCTCTTCAATTTTAAAAGTAAAGATTTTTTAATTTTTTACTGAAATATCTTAATTTCTCTCATGCACACTTTCGAACTCTAAATTCAAGATTGTTCCTTCTATTTAAGGAACAAAGTTCTCAATAAAAATAGTTATACACATTCACATCAAAATGAAAATACCATACACACACAGACAGAAAAAGTAGACACAGAGGCCTTTTGAAAGCCAATTATTCAACAAATAACTGTTGTGGTTTATGTTTTTTGGTGATGCTAGTTTCTAAAGAAAATTTTCAGAAACCTTTCAGGTTTTGCTTGTCCATGTCCCATGTTTATTCCATAAATCCTTGGAATATACTTGAAAAGAAATTACAAACATACACAGATGTAGTACTGCATCTCGCTGAAAGGAAAAACAAATAGTGGAGTAACAGATTCATTTCGAAGCCACAGGGGGGGTTCTTTATATTAATTATAGTTTATTTGCAAATATTCTTTTAAAGTGGATTTGGTCCTAAATCTTCTTCCTAACAAAGACTGAAACTTTTTGCAACTTTTCTTCTGAATTCATTGCCTTAAACTTTGGGTCTCTTTCAAAAACACAAAACCTTTTGTATATTTTCTGACATGTATGTTATTCTGTAACTCTGAGATATATTATTTTCTTGTAGCAATGTTGTATTTAAAGCTCAGATTATTTGAAAATTATAGCTATATTTTTTTTCTAAAAATATGATACAGATGTATTCTGTCATCCCACACTAATGTGAATTTTACATCAACAGTATCTTGCCCACAACTTAAGCTTTTAATGAGATCTTAACAGCAGGACTCCAACCCAGTATTCCATATACCCTACTTCTTATCATTTAAGTAATTCCACAGTTATTCACAGACAAAGAGTTTTAGGAAAAGATAAAAACACCTAGTACCATTTGCACAGCTAATGCTAAGAAATTTCATTCATTTACCCAAGAGTAATTTGAGTAAAATACATAATCCAGAAAAAATAAATAACTGTGTGATCTTACCAGACTCTTTGCTCAAGTAGCCTCCATTGACTCCAGAAACCCTCTTTGACTCCAAATCTCTTGGTTGAAGCACAGTGTTGTGGCCTGTCCTCTGTCAATTGACACAAAGGATATGTGTGTCAACTGTCAACATGTGCCTTGCATCTCCCTACAGATAGCACTTGACTGTCATAAAGTCCTCGTTTGGAGATTATCCCTGATGAACTCTTGGGTGGGGAGAGGGGAATCATGCCCAAAATTAAAAGCACAATGTTACTTTTTAATTTTAGGTATTCTGTTTTTGGCTTTCTCAATCATTTCTTATGACCTTCTCCCACAAATTAAAAGCTGCTTTTCTTCTTATAAATTTACTTAAGAATGAATCAAGTCACCTATTCTTTCTGAATTAATCAGCTAAGCACCTGAGCCTTTTCATACTGTCATTGACTTCAGCTTCCCTCCAAAATGCTGCAGGTCTTCTCTGCACCCTTCTGTTTTTCAATGCTTATAAAAAGCAGGAACATAGCAAGCCTATGAAAATATGTTTTGTAATGCTGCGTACAGAAGCGCTATATAAAACTACCTTGTCAAGGAGGCAACCTTGTTGACATCTCATGTTAAGCTACAGCACCCACCAAGCTGTCAGTTCGTACCGAGTCACTCATCCACGCCGAAGCCTCAGTGCTCTTCAGAACCAGTGCCAGCCTCTCCACTCCGCAAGGCTGACCTTCGCTCCTTGAAACGTGATACTTGGCTTTCTGCACCTAACTATATTTAACACAGGGTTTGAATGGCTCTAAGCTACCATGTGACCCAAAGTGCTTTATACGAACACCTCCCGCTCTTCCGTATTTACCTCCAAGACAATCTTTGGCCAGTTGATTCGGGAGTGCTTGTATTATTTCTTTTATGGCTGAGAATGAAAACATATGTATATGTAGCCTTGCTCTCTCCAGGTTCTTGTGGAATCCCCTTTAAAGAAACACTATTATCTTTAGAGATTCACTGTGTATTTGAATCCATTTTCCATTTTTGAATGCTTTTTACTGCTTTACTTACTGCTTTTACAGTAACTGTAATAGAACTGAAGGCAGAACTAAGATATATCTCAAATAAAAGATAATTTCCTGAACATGATTTTGTTAATTTAATTCAAACCTTCAAGAATCCCTACAAAGAAATCTTGTTTTGGTATTTAAACTGGTTCCTATAGCTCAAAAATGTTTTACAAAGTTCTATATCATTTTAGATTTGCTATGGTTGAACAAATTAAAAGAACTGACTAATATAATCTAATTTTCAGCAATTCTGTGTTAGAACTCATGACCTATTCTGATTCAACAAAGCCCGCTTCTGTCAAAATACACAGTTTTTTCCTGTCTGTGTTGTCACACTGAATTCAACAGAACTACTTTTACAGCTAATACATCTGCTTGCTACTTTAGGTCCTTTTTTGTGAGATCCAAGGATCAGAAGATCAAAGGATATAATTATGATGCAGAAANTCTGTGTTGTCACACTGAATTCAGCAGAACTACTTTTACAGCTAATACATCTGCTTGCTACTTAAGTCCTTTTTCTGTGGGATCCAAGGATCAGAGGATCAAAAGATGTAATTGTGATGCAGAAACAATCAGTATAAATTTAAAACAAAGAAAACTTCACAAGAATGCACAAAAGATGAAACTACTATAGTGCTAGGAGCTTGTTAAAAGTAAAGCTTGCACAGGAGAGGAATGATTTCTCATTTGTTTTTTTCTAAAACAAAAATACTACTCCAAGTCCAACTTTAAGAGTGATCATGATAAAACATGGTATATTTTTTAAAGAACAGAATAGTTCTTCTAATCTCAAAATACATTCTTCTGACACATCAGTAAACCAAACTCACTGTTGTTGACTTCTGGTCAGTTGTAACAGAGTCAAGTTATTTTTAAGTTTTACATATCAGCTGAAGATTAAGTTAGTTAATAGTTTTCCAGCAGAAAGCCTACCTGTATTATTTAGATATGTGTCCAAAGGATCTCTATGTTCAGGATTACTAGACTTCTGAACAAACCGCACTTCATATGCACCCGTAATCTTCATTGTTCAGGGTTACCGGTTTCACTTTGCCTCACCTGTGGAATTGTCCAATTTGCACATTTTACTTGATTGTAAAATGAGTCTTGCCAATGCATTTGTAACTTGAGGGGTCTATTTTAGGCAGCAGCAGAAGCAAAGTAGTTTGTACTGACATCAGTAAGAACAGGGACACAAGCACAGGTGGAAAAGTACCTACTTCATTGGTTTCAATTTGTGTTTTGCATAGTAAGTTATCTGCTATGTAAAATGATCCAGAGTGTTTGCATTAATAGGTTATGTAAAAAAAAAAAAAAGAAAAACCAAACATGACTGACTTTTTGAGGCAAATCTCTTTGGCATAGCTGGGGACAAGAGCAAGAGGAAACAAAAGACTCTGAGTGTACATCATCCACCACACATGGAACACTGAATGTGGCAGGCCAAAGACTCCACTGACACACATGTTACTGTTATATATTGTATGCCTGTCCCAAATACTGGGAAATGCTTATGTGCCCTCTAGGCTAGGACAGTAGCCAAGAGGCATCTCTTCAGCTACTCCATAGCCAAGTAGGACTGCACTGCCTAATGAACAACAACAACACAAGGACTCCTGCCCTGAGTTTCAGGGGAGATGATAGAAAAGAGCTAAATGTGTTCCACTTTACCCTGTGGATAAAGAAAGAGAGTTCTTGAGAGAGTTTTTAATCAGCCAGTACTATATCAAACCTGACTAAGCTGTTTTTTTCAGTGTGGCAGTGATTACATAAAGGTTTAACCCTCACAAGCACCTACACTAGCAGGCTATGGATTGGATTACTAAAGGAAACAAGTTTAATTAATGTTATTAAAATAATGTTGCTGAAATTAAAAGATGAATAAATAGTAATAAAGACATTAATTATTAATTCAGGCTTTTTCACAGGGCAATTTGTATGGGATTTAAAGAGCTCCCAGTCTTCAGTCAGTGGAGACTCGATGCTGAGCATTCAAGAGGCAGTTAGCGGTGTAGGTGCTAGCAGCAGAACAGGATGGAGTTCCTGTTGGAGGCAGATAGACAGGATTTCTATCTAGAAAGATAGGATTTTACACATTTTGGGCAAGGGAGAGGCAATCATTCCAGTTATACCAGTCTGGGGTTATTCTCATAAAGGTCACTTAAATATTAGTTTATTCCTTATATGGATTAAATGGAGGAAAGTATCTAAAATATTGTGACATGTTATGATATATAAGCTAAAAGATTGCAAAGGTTTTTAACATAACTCCAACCGTAAAAAAGGGAAGAGGGTGGGGATGGGGAAAGGACATATCCTATTTCAAAGACATTTCTATATATGCAAAGATCTGTATATTCAAGTATATTTTCTTTGAGAAACATCTTAGTTCTGTCTTCAGTTCTATTGCAGTTACTGTAAAAGCAAGACGTACCTCAAAATGGAAAGTCGACTCAAATACACACACAACTCCCAACTTATAAAAAATGAAGTTGTTAATATACCTGTAAGTTCACATTCTGTATTAAGGGATAGTTTTCTTCTGATCCTTTTTTGGTGATGCTGAGCTGTTATGTCAGTTTGTATGATATATTTCTATGATAGTTTAAAGCAATTTTAGCAATCCTGCCCAATAAAATCCAGATGTTCATACCTTCTCTCTAGCATTACTCCCAATACTTTCTTGACCCTGCAAGGAGGCAACTCAAGGAGATAAAACTAATCGCTTTTTGCAGAGTTATTTTTCAGTTATGTTAGCTGCATATCAGATGAACATCAGTAACAGAAAATGGGAGAAGGTGGAGATGATTTAAACTTTTGTGCAATCACACTTAAGGCCAATCTGTTTAAAGTGCCCTTGCTTCAGGCAAGCACTAAAAATAAGCTGTGAAGTTTTGATTCAAGTAGGAGCATGTAGCTGAAAGTTAACCCCAACGTGGCACTGTAAAAAAACAATGAAAAAACAATATTTTACTGATTGATATCAAAGGATTATTAAAATGTTTCTAGCTGTCCTTTGTGTCCAATGTAATCACTGACCATTTGAAGTTAATAAGCAGGTTTTTAACAGCAAGTAGCTGAAAAGCAGAACACAAGAGTGGAAATACAGTAAGGACATTTTTCAGGTACTCATGGAGGTTGCTTCTTGTAATAAATTTCTGTCATCCTTGTCTGAATGTAGACAGCTCAAGATACAAAATCAAGTAAAACTGATGACATGATCTGGTCTTTCACTGAGTAACTAAGAAAGAGTCCTAAAAGTGGTCAATCACTTGGCAACATTTTTTTTTCACAGCTGATGAAAAGTTTATATCAGCCTGGGTAACTTTTGGCTCAGCTATTCAACTCCAGAAGCACAGAAAACATCCACACAACTTTCTGTGAACTTGGAAGTCCAATTTGTGGGAGCCAAGAAGAGATTTTCCTGAGAGGATCAAAATCAACTCCTCCTACAATTCATTATGACAACCCTAAGTAAAATACACACAAACACGAACTTTCCTCAAGTATATTTCTTATAATTGGGACCAATGGGACAGCATGAGTAAAGTCTGAGAAGTGATAGATCTGGAAATATGGTATAAATCTTCAAACTGTGGCAATTGTTCTGCCTACAGTCAGGAAAAGCAAGCCTTAAGCTGTGGGGGGGAACATGACCATGGTGATGGGTGAGGAACAAAGTCCTATAGATCCAATGAACAAGATCTCGTTTTGAGGAATCTTAGCCTGTACACTAGATACTTTGTATATCCAGCTTTGGATTTGTAGTAAGTATAAAGTTGTGACTTGTCATTTCAAATTTGTGTCACATGTTCCTTTATCAGTATTCAGAATCAGAACCTGCTCTCCAGCAAATTGGATTGTCAGTTCAGACACAGTTCAGACAAGGAGTGTAGGCTACATCCAACTCCATTCCAAATGCTAGAGATCAACACAGTGATGTACATGAATATAGCTGTCATAAGTGGCTTTATTATCTGTATGCCTTTCCCATACTGCAATTTGCTGCCCCTTGAGTTGGGCTGATGAGACAAACACAGAAAGTATTTGTATTTAAAAAATAGCTTCAATTTTTATTAAAGCCTGAGTCATCTAAGTGATTCAGTCTATAGAACTGTCAAACAAAAAGTTATATTGGCACAACAAAGTTATCAGAGTGATGAATGCAACACAGAGGGAGGAATTAATAGGCTATAGCTGGAATTTCTTAAACTTTGACGTTAAAGGAAATCTGCCATGGAAATTCTTTTCAATCAAAACTTGTTCAGGGTTAATATTCTTTCTTACTTTACATCAAATATCAGAAGTACCCCATTAAAGAAGTGGTAGTGCCTTAGAACCATATATCCTAAAATCACTATGGTTTTAATCATACTGTCCGTGTTTTAAATCTATAGAACTGGGCATTGACTCAGAGTCAGCTCAGCTCAAATTCTTGCACCCACAAAAAAATGAATGCAGTTTTCAGCTGAAAGAAATAGTCAATCCTTCTCTTTGAGATGTGTCTAATTGCTGAGCAGTTCTTTTCTCTACTGTTTCTAGTTTCTGCCATTGGCTGGTAACTCAGTTCAAATGACCTTGTACTGCAGAAGCAGAAAGAGGAGAAAAATGTCTTTTCCTCCTTTGAGGCCATTCCTGAATTCTGGTCTGAACTTGCTGAGCTGGGGAACAGCAATAGGATTTTCACCACTTTTGTTTCCATGACCTGCTCAGCAGGCACAGCTAACAGGGCGTATTTTCAATGCATATAGACCTGCCAGGTTTCTAGACTGCAAGCGACCAACAGGTTTCAAGACTTTGACTATGGGGCACTCAGAGTCAGCTTTTGGTAAAATATACCCAGAGGTAGACAAGTGTGATTCTTTGTTGTGTCTCCATAGGGGCGTGATTTGAAAGAGACACTAGAAACACTGAGGCGGTGTTAGCATAGTTCTTCACCAGAAATACTGTCCCAGTCTTCTCAAATTTCTTCTCAATTTCATGTGCACTTTGCAGTT
This sequence comes from Crypturellus undulatus, assembly GCA_013389825.1. Taxonomy (NCBI): domain Eukaryota; kingdom Metazoa; phylum Chordata; class Aves; order Tinamiformes; family Tinamidae; genus Crypturellus; species Crypturellus undulatus. The sequence goes on along the minus strand of VWPW01002680.1, from coordinate 17,548 downwards.
TTAAAACAATAAACACTATGTTTTAAGAACCAAAAGAACACGTCATGTGATCATCACAAAATATACTTCAGCAGAAAAAACAACATTATTCTAGGGTGTGGGGCAGTCAGAATCCATGCTCCAGTTAATATTTTATTATTTATGCCGTTGGGATTACTCACAAAGAAATTAAAATGTTTAATTTCTCAAAAGTATCCAAAATTCATCTCAGGTATCTACTTGACCAGATAAGGGCAAACAGGGAAATCCATAAACCTGGTACGGATATGGATATATACCAAGGTGGGTGATCAATTGGGATGTGGAGTACTACACTCTATGCAAGTTCCAAGAAAGCAAGGACCTGGAGCTCATGGGAATGTCATACATTGTTGGAAACTTCTTGCCGGCCCAAGGAATCGGGAGGGGATCACAGACGCAGACTCCATGCCAATTAGCTCCTGATCCGTGAATCCTTTATTTAGCCCAAATAGCGTACTTATATACACAAGCAGAAGCAAGCTCTCTACACGCGTACAGCTACGATTGGTCACAGGCTACTATCCATGCATTTCTACCACATTCAGTTGGTCGTGGATGACGGCGTGTATTCACAGCATAGGTCTGTGCACCAGTCCTTCTTCCTTACCGACAAGCTTAATCAAGGTTCTGTCTCGCCCAACTTTCTCATGCCTGCTGTTCAAGGACTACTGTTCACATTCCTTTAACTCAGGGAGTATCCGCTATCTTCTTTAAGCTCAGCTCCCTGCAGCCACTTCTCGTGGGAAGGCCTCTGTTCCCTGGATATGTTCCTACAATACATTCCAAATTATATAAACTAGAATTTCTGGTTAAAAATGATAAAAACCCATTTCTATTACTGATACAAACTTTGACTACATTTTCCAATAGAAGGTTCGTATATGGGTTTGAGCATATCAGCATTTCCAATATTTTACACCAATGCTTCTTCATACTTGTCATGAATTCCTATGTTTCAGTATGTATCAGTAGGTTAGAAAGGGGCACTGTAATGCTGAAGAAATATAGATAATAATGCTGGAGACAAAGAAACATACATTCCAAGAAGATATTTTGATGCTAACTTGTTTTTGGAATAATTATAAAATTATTTAAAAAAATGACTATATATTTTTTGTAAGAAAATTATCTGCAGCTGAATGCAGAAATTGTTTGGAAAAACAGATTTTGGAACATACCATTCAATGTGTGCTCTACCCACTCATGCTCTTACAGAGTCAGGCTGTGCACTGCATTAAAAATATGTCATTCTAAAGACTTTCTAAAGCTCATCCTATTTTTAAACTATAAAGCAACGCTTCGCCTCAAGAGGCACGCTCCTGATTTACATTGCTATTATTTACATTATTATTATTATTATTATTATTATTATTATTATTATTATTATTATTATTGCATTGCGTCTGAAACACAAAGTTTCTACATTGCAGTATCAGTGCCATCCATAGATAAGCAAGCTAGTTCTCAATAAGCTAGTTTGGGTGTTTAAATTACTATTATTGCATTAAACTATTTAATGTAGTGCCACAGAGGCTAATATATTCAGCTTTTTAGTACTTTGTAATATAGAAATACCCTGAGATCTGTCTTTTTTTGTTGTTTTTTTTTCCCTAAAATAACTGTTGCTAATGCCCACTGTCAGGCATAAATTCCAACTCAAGACAATACACTATCTATCAATTCCCCTTAAAGTTTTAGTTAATGAAGAACTCTTTTCCACGTTTTCTTCCAAAAGTATTGTGTAAAATCAGTGTGCTGTAAATTGCTACTGACTTCCATCTCCTGCCCAATTTCTCTAAACTGCCCCAGTTCATAAATTATTAGTTTTGTAATTCTTCAGGATAAAGCATTCACTAGATTTTATACCAGGTATGACCTCTTCTAGACTATACTTGCAAATAAATACCAGACAGTGGCATGTAAATGCTATGAATACCTTTTTACTAGTTAAACAAAGTCTAAAAGTGTATAAAAACCTTATTTTAATCAGGACACTTCACGTATATAAAGCATCATTCATCTGGATGTATTTCTCTTTGTTGAGGTGCTGAACAGCAGCACTTTATTGATATTTTCTATTTTTTTATGATTGTATGGAAATTAATGGTGAATATAGAAAAAAAAAAGTGAGAAATCCAACAGCTTCCTCAGATTATGATTACTAATACTGTGTGCCATTCATTTCAATGGCATACAGTATTAGTAATCACATGATCTGAGACACTCTAGCTTAATGATTCAGGAAAAAAAAAACAAATTCAAGAGGCAAATGCGATACTGATAGCAATTATTCATTTCAGATTTGGCCATGAGTTGTTACTCCAAGTTTATCATCAACAAAGTGTAACACCGAGATGCTGTTGGAAACAAAGATCTCTTCTAGCCTTGTAATGCTGCCTATCTATGAGGTAGGCCTGGTCCAAAACAGAAACACTTCCAGCACTTAGTTTATATTCAGGCATTAATTAATCTAACGTGGCTGGAGAATGAAGGTCAAGTGAATAGAATCTTGGTATAATTTTGACTATATGCAGAGTTCTGTTGGATAACCCACTGCTTTTGTGCAAAAATCAAAACCACCTTACTAAACAATCTGGAAGCGATAAGGATTCAGCAGTTAATGTATAGTACAATGTACTATAAAGCCTACTATTTCAACTGAGCTTTTAACTTTTAAAATATTTAAAGTGGTCTTGTAATTATGTTCACAGAATCACAGAATCACAGAATCACAGGAAGGTTGAGGTTGGAAGGGACCTCTGGAGATCATCTAGTCCAACTCCCCTGCACCACCATGTTGACAAAGTTATGATAAAATGATAAATGATAGTTATGATTGCAGATATCAAAATGTGATTACTGCTCATACAAGTCATTGAGACCATTCCCAATAAAGATCAAATTAGCCAAGCTTACATGAATACTGACATGCAATCTGAAATATGTCTCTTACTGATAGCAGGCTGCCTCACAGTTTTACAGATATTTTCCATCCTTATAAAACCAGCATGCTGAATAGATATGATTACTATAGGGATTACAGTATCTGGTCATTAGTTGTCCTATGTCCTCTACAAGTACAGAAGATATGGTTCCTGTTTCAAAGAATGTACATCCTTGTACATCCTAATATATGGAAGCTTTTCAATAAACTAAACTAGAAGAGATCTCAAGACATCAGCTCCATCATCTAAGCACCCCAAGGGGAGATTAACAAGACCCATTTCATTCCTGATTAAAATTTGCTTAATCTGTTCTTAAAAATTTCCAATTATGGAATTCCACAATCTCCTTAGGCAATCTAGGCTACTGCTTTATTACTTTTACTATATAATGTTCTTAATATCTGATCTATATCTTGCTGCAACTTGATCTCCCTCCCTTTTTTTTTCTGCTTACAAGCAAAAGTATTTATGTCTCTTTGCAGGTGGAAAGGAATGCTGCTTTAAATACTTCATGTTTATCACCTTTGTCTTCTCTTTTTTAGATTTATCAGTCTTATTTCATTTTCTCAGATGCCACTTTTTCCTGATCTCCAAACACTCGTTATTCTACTACAGATTCATTGCATATTCTTTGTGAAGTCCAGTGCCCCAAGATTATATAGCTTTTCATTTGAGGCCTTGAATATACCAAAGAGAATAAAAGGATTACTTTGTACACTAAAAATCATGCTGCTGTTCATAAATCCTGGCGTGGTACTTGCTTTTTCACAGAAGGATGGCACTATTGACTCCTGTTCCCCTTGTGAACCACTACAGTTCCCATTTATACAAAAGATCTCCCTGGTTTATTGTTCCTGCTTTTCTGTATTTGCATGACTGAGCACCCATTTAAGCATAGTACCTTGTATTGTTCTACTGAATAACTGTTTTTTCTTTTTTTTCAGAAACAATATAGCCTATCAATATTATTTTGCATTCTGTTCCAATATCATTTTGCATTCTGTTCTTATTCTACAGCAAACTGGAAGTCTCTATAATTTTGGTATTTCCTAATAGATATATTTGGTATGTCATTGCACAAGTCACTAGTGGAAATACTGTTTATTTTTACAGTAAAGATCTGCTCCTGTTTGTTTCAAAATGTCCTTTCCTTCTGACAGTAACCCATTGGTAACTGCTTGTATATGGGACTTTCGGGAAACTGTATTGAAAGCCTCACCACAGCGAAGATGTCTGAGAGCACTGCTTCTCTTCTATTCTCAGGACTTGTCCTTCTTTAGAAGGAAACTGGATTGCTTTGAAAAGATTGTTTTTCTCCTTCAGGAATCTATGCTTTCTGTTTCTCATCTCTTTGTTTTCTTTTATGTGATAAAATAATTATAACAGATATAATTTAGGGTCGGGGAAGTGAACAATAACAATATGATGATTGCTCTTAGTGGATCACCCACTCCAAGGCAATTAAACCTGAGACTGCTACCCTTTTTGGGTTTGCTATATTTTTTTTCCATTCCTGTGACTAAGCAGATCCTACAGATAAAAATCTCCACTTAAAAGAGGCACTAATTGCAAGCAGACTATAGAAATTGCTTACTATTGTTTAAGGGAAAGATTCTCATAATTTACCCTATATTCTTAGATTCTGGAAAGGGTTGGTTGCTCAGATCAAATAGGGTCAAAGGGGTCGGTCACAGAGCCAGATTTCTTCAGGATTGTTTCCACTGGATACTTCCCTAGTTGAGAACCCACCTCTGCTCATACAAAGGTGCAGTAAATGCCTGCATCCCTTGCTTGTCAAACAAGCATGCGCTTCTTCCTTTCTGGATGATAATTAAAGACAACTTTCCTCTAAGGGGCAACTTTCATACACAGCAAGTGCCAGGTACTCCCATCTCGGCTGGAAGTCCAGCCTGAGGCCTCATGGGCCATTTCATAGAATCATCATAGAATCACAGAATGGTTGAGGTTGGAAGGGACCTCTAGAGGTCATCTAGTCCAACCTCCCTGCACACGCAGGGCCACCTAGAGCCCGTGGCACAGGGCTGCATCCAAGCGGGTCTGGAAGATCTCCAGAGAAGGAGACTCCACAACCTCTCTGGGCAGCCTGTTCCAGTGCTCTGTCACCCTCACCGTCAGGAAATTTTTCATTAAGTTCCTGTGGAATTAATTTCCCCCAAAGCACCTTCCATTTTCCAGGTGTATGACTGAATTATGTTGGAATTAGGTCAGGTCTCTTCTGCCCATGTGAAGCTGCCATTTTGATAACAGCCATAGCCCATACGATCTGATCCCAGATCCGCTTGTGACTGACAGGCAGCTGAAGCAACATGTCCTTGTTCGGCACAGAAATACAGCAAGACCAGAAAGGCCTCCCGGTGCCCAAGAGGGGATTGCAGTTTGTTATATATACATATACATACATACATGTATATATATGTACTCATATATTCATGACATATATGCACACAACTATGTAAACATCTCTATATAGCAGTGTACAAATATGTATAAATGTATATATTTATACAAATCTAGATATACTTCTTTATTTATATGAGTATATATTTATACAAGTTTATGTATAAAAAAGCTTAATAAGAGGTACTGAAATTAACAATGTTTAAATATGAATAGAAAGAAAAAAAATGAAAGAGAGTCCTGGGCTACCAGGTAATTACACTGCTAAATAATTCCTAATGTGTTTGGGATGGGAGATAAAAGTGGGTGGGAGTACCCTAGAGAGTGGGAAAGAGGTTAGGGAAATTCAAACATGTCTTTGGAACAAGAGGCAAATCTTGTAAGTTTGACCAAGGGACTCCTCACCCACCATCAGCCAGGTCACCACATAGTAATACTGGGGCAGTCCCTGGACTTCACACAGTGCTACAAGCTCCAGGCAATGCTGCCTGCCAAAACAGAAAGCCAGAACAGAAAATCAGCTCCACAAGACCATGTGTACCTAGGTACACTAAGGAACCCCCAGAAGGACTTCATAAGAGAACCATATGCACTGGATAAATGATAGTTGGGCTGGGGCTTCTGAAACAAAATGCAGTCTTGCAGTGTTACAGTGGGTTACACTTACCAAAAGGCCCCTCCAATGTGAATCTGGTGCAGCAGTGCAACTCTGTAAGGACAGAAGATGAAATCTTGGAGACAATTTCCAGATCAGCTCACACCTTACAGAGCAGAATATGCTCCCATAAACTCAGAAGGGGAATGTCTCTCAATGTAACATCCAACTGGCTGAAAACAGATGCGAACTGACCACCAGACCAGTTATTTTCTTCTACAACTTTGCTGCAAAGATACAGCAGTGTGTTGTTCAGACCTACCTAATCTTGCCTATTCCAAGCTATGAAAAAAATCCAACCATGCAGACTCTGTTACAGTCAAAATTCATTGAAATGAACAGGCTTTTCTTGATGATGGTCTGACCAGCAGCCTTCAGACAAATCCAGGTTGGATTTAGAATATTTTTCTATGCAGATCTCCACCACACCCAGTCCTTTTAAAATATCTTTCCCTTTCCAGTGGTAGAATGGGCCATCTTTCTCTAGGTTGCTTGTTCCTTTTCCGCCGTTCCGTATAACTTGTTAATCTTTTTTTTTGTCTTCATGTCCAGACCAGACTGCAACCTGGTACCAATAATCTTTTATCTCCTAAAGGTCTGAGGAGGGCTTTCCTTCCAAAGTTGTGAAATGTCTCTTTTTTAAAGCTCTCTCTGAATATGAGACCTCCTGCTTTGGCCAGAAGAGCCTAGAAGATGCTGCAATCACATCTCTGGCAGCATTTAAGCAACTCTTCTAACATGAAATTTCATATGTTCCAACTCCTTCAGAAAAGTTACACAGCTCTTGAAACGCAGCTATGGATATCATTAACTGTGAAATATACCTCCAGCTGCATACATTACAGTGCCTGAAAACCAGAGGGAATGCTAGACATAATTAAATAATTTAGAGGATAATTGATTAATATCCCAAACTAAATGCAAATGTAATCACTATTAAGTGCTTTTTTATCAAATAAGTTAGTTCAGATAAAAACAGGACTTAGAACTGTAGGAAAATAATATTATAATTGCAAATGATTTTGCAATTCTTAAGAGGATTTTCCATCCTTGACTAGGACTGTTCCCCACCTGTGAGATGCTTTTGTTGGTAATTTGAGATACAACTGATTGTTTTGTCTCTAAACTCATCCCTCTCCTCAGCCTATTTTAATTTCTTTAATGCATACCCTAAGAAATGCTCTTGTAATCAAGTTTGACTCAAATGTTCAAGTTTGATGGAAAGAAGGCTATCTATTTGTAATTTTAAGTAAGCATTTTGTATGTTTTCCCCGATCTAACATCCTGATACGTCTTACAGATGAACATTTCTAATTACAGTTAGGTTTCCCAGTCATGGGTTTGCAGTCAGAAACTGAAGCAAATTTCCTCAAGGTTCTCCATTTCTTGTTTTAAGAATTCTGATCCAAACTCATCCGAAATTCTGAAGAGGAGAACATTTCAATATGCTCTTCTCTATCCTTTCTGTAATAAAAATAAATCAGAGCCAATGGCTGTAGGCCATTCCTTCAGGATTGTTGGCAAAATTACAAAGCATGTAAATTAGAATCTCAGTAATTTGGTAGCAAATATTTTTTCTTTAAAAAATTCTTTAAAATATTTAAAATATAAAGAAATATTAAGTATTTCTTTAAAATAGTCATTTAAGCAAACTGGACGTCCACAAGCCCACAAGCCGTGATGGCTCACGAGTGCTGGCAAACACTGCTAGGCCACATTCAGTTGTGTTTGAAGGGATATGGAGAACAGAGAAGTGTCAGACTTAAAGAAGTGTCACTTTAATCACTATTACTGCGGAAGTCTACCAAATATATTCTTCTCCTGGGAGTATGAAATTAATCTCCTTAGAAAAATACTATGAACTGAATTGTCAGTACTAAAGAAAAGAATGGTAAGAGTTGTAATTTCTAAAGCAAATGTAAATAGGGTATAATGTTTCCAAGTAAAATGAGATGACTGAATTATTTGTGTGTATAATAATATTCACATTTGTTGACACAGGCAAAACATTTTGATGGAAGATGCAACAGTTGTAAAGTCTCATAAATTGTACTTTTATATTAGAAGGTGTTCCTTCTTACTCACTTAAAATGGACAAGCAACAGTTTGAAAAGGAGTCAAAAGATTTCCAGAACGAAGCTGGTTTTAATCCAGACTGTGCCAAAAATGGCATTAAATATTAGAAAAGAAAAAGTAGAGACTTCATTATGACCTGAAAAATCAGTTATACATAAGTCCAATTATAATGTCCACAAAACTACTCTTACTGCTGTAATTATCTGTGCCTCTACGCATATTATCACTGGTTATGAAAGTTTCTTAGCAAGTAAATTTGCAAGGATGAAAGATCATGCTAAACATATTACAGCCACAGTCTACCAGCACTGTGAGATACTGTCCTCTCAAGAGTTATTCCATGACCTCTTCAATACAGCTGGTCAGTAAAAAAGAGCAGAGAGAGGAAGGACAAGAAAGTGAGAAGCCTTCCTTCCCTTGTCATTCCTCTCATGGAAAATTTTGAATCCTTGATTTCATAATATATTATTAAATTGCTTCACAATGGTAACTTGTGGAGAGGATATTGGCAAGGCATTAACCCAAACAAAAGCTTGCCTGAAGGATAAAAGGTGTATTGATATATGTATGTCTGTATATCTAAAGATATTAATATATACACATTTACATAAATATATAAAAACTGCTATTGAAGTTTATGATTCTGAGTGTCTGTAAATACCAGAAAATTCACTTCAAATGAGGCAAAACTAAGAGGTAGTAGGAGTGAAGTATTTATACTGTTTTATGACTCTCTAATTAACCTGTATGTAATTGTGATGAAGCATGCAAGTGTGGAAGAATAAAAGTTTGTACTGAAATTCTAATGCAGCTGAAGGAAGTGGTTAGATGCCATTTGCTTTGCTGTGGTAAGGAATGAGTTAATGTCAAACTTCCACAAGTTCTGTATAAAGGCAAGAGCTTTCAAACCTGCCTTTGTTCATGTTTCTCATAGGGAGCATCACTTCTTAGTGGTGCTAGTTCAGTCACAGCCCTGGGAGCTCTACATCTTTAAAAAGGATTTCTAGCGTGGCAATAGAAGATGACAATCCAGTGGAGATAATTCAAGACCATAAAAACCCTTCTCAGGTTTAGGATGAAGATTCAGAATTATTCTTCTGAGCCCAGTCCTTTAGATAATGTTGCTGTGTCAAAGCACAAAATTTTTCACAAGAAAATCCATTCTGGAATATTTCCAGTCCAATTCTAGCAACACAAAAAATGCTAGGGTTACATATCAATTTTTGCCCCTCACTGGCTTTACACTAACTGCATTTCCCTAGATCTTGTTTTCCGAACGGGAGTAGATGTTGATCTTCATGCCAGACTGTTTAACTAGGGTGTATTTCATCAGAGCAGACCAATATGCAGTCATGGCACAACCTTTCTATAGAGACCTGGTGCCACTAAATGCACATATGGTAAATTGCTGCATTCATTACACAGACTTTGGAGCAGTGTTAATTGCTTCAACTTGCTCTCTGCATGGGCAATCCACCCACCTGCCCTGGGGAAGGGAGTGCCCTGTTCAGCTCAATAATTGCAATCCATCTCTCAGAAGGAGAAAAGACTAATAGCTGCAGCAAAGGACTTCTGCAGCAGGAAAGTTGTACGTTGTTAATAGGAAAACAGAATCCATACATGGTCTCGCAGGCTGCTGCGCTCTCTAGAGGGAACTGATAGCAAAGAAAACTGTGTGTGCAGTTTTAACTTCCCTTCCCAGACCATTAATGAATTCCCAGGTGGTTGTTGGTATAGTGAAAATATTACAGATGATAATGATGCAGTGCTTCAATAGGAAGCAAGGAAAAATACACCGCCAGAATCAAACCACAACTCCTCTGCAGCTCGGCGACCATCTCTCCTTTTTTATCTTGTCTCCCTGACACCCTTGTTTCCTTTCAACCTTCAACTTTCAGTCTGTGCCAACAGGGAAGGAGTCGGAGCATAACAACACACAACAGGATTCTGAACCATCAGCTTTGGGGAAATAGTGAATGTATTCCCAGAGAGAGGAGAGGGTAACACAGGGAGAAAGAGTAAAATAACAGCGAGGGCACATTAGATAGTAGAAGATATGACGGCAGTTAGTGGATCTCCCGGAGGTTTATTTTCTCACCCACTATGATAAAAATAAAGTACACTCAGTGAACAAAAATAATATGAGATAATAACATCAGATCACTACTAACAACTGCATTAAAGCTGCTTCCCCCAAATAAACATAAGCCTACATGTCCTTTTAAAATACTGTATACAAGAAGTGATATCTCTGTGTCCAGACTTAACTAATAGTATTTTAAAAGAGAGAGCACTAACTGACAAGTCAGAATAGTCTCTTCGCAGAATGTTAGCTATGTGCTATTTAGCACAGATCCCTGTATACTCAGGTAAACATACGGTAAGAAGAGATTTAACTGAAGTACTTACTTTTGCCTGGTAATGAAATGTGTGTTGACCCATGTCAATTCATGAATGCTTCCTGAACAAGGATGTGAAAATCCGGCATTTAAAACAGTTCACGTATAAACAAAAAAAAAGAAAACAAAGAAAAATAGAAAAAAAAAAAAGGAATCCAGAAGGAGAAAGGGAAACAAAAGACCCCAAAGCAGAAAGATAAAACAGAGAAATAGCCTGCAAGGTTTACAGCTCTGATGGCAAATAATCAGCCTGGCAGCGGCACGAGAAATACAACTCTGTGTACTTGTACATGCTCTCCCCATTAGAGGAGGAGTCAGTTTTGCAACACTCATGTTCCTTGCTTAAGGCAAAACAGTGATTCTCTTCAGTACAAGCAACGTTTGGAGCGTGATAGTTTTAAAGGTGAGAGGTATAGTCTGGAGCATAGGAATGCATCAGCAAAAAGGAGATATTTTAAAGCATCACCTGTATACTCTACAGGTTGCTGTGCCTGCTTTTAAATGTTTATTGCCTGTGATATGTGTTTTTTAAGGAAGTCTAATATCTTTTCAATATAAAGTGCATTTATAGTATCTTTTGTGCACAAATTGTCAATACTTTCTATTCTATAATAGCATAGAAGATAAAATCTGTTTACATAGAATGAAAGAAGTTTTTTACAAGATGCCTAAAAAATGAAAAAAAAGTCTTTTTTTTTTTGTATTCTGTTAGCTTTTCTCTGTGATTTGAAAAGGGTTTCAGACTATGAGACAGGGCTTTGAAATTTACTAACAGATTTATTCCATAATCATGCAGCTTTATTTCACTGAAAACAGATTTGCATATTCTTATTAATCCTTCCATTGTCTTACATTTCTATCTTTTCTGTATTTATGTAAATTAAATTTTATTAGCACCACCACGAACTTAGAATTTTAAACAAGAATATTGAGCAAGAACATTCCTTTTTTTTCATATTGCAGGAAGATTTCTTTGGTGTGTATGCTGTTATTATGGACCAGTTCAACTAATCAAAGTCAGAAAGCTGCATCTCTTGCGATCAGCTGGAAATTCTGTAAACCATTTAAATCAGTAATCCTATGAACAGTTTCTTGGCCAGATAGGCAAACATTTCGAATGAGGAACATATTTTATATTTTGTGATCTATCCACAAAGAGAATATAAAACTTTTTCAGTATGGTTTGGACTAAGCCAACTGCCAGCTGCTGCAGAGAGGCACATTTCCAGCCTGCGCCTCCACCTGCAGCTGTGCACCCTCTTCCACCCATCGTGTTTGCTACGTTTGATCTCACCTTAAGAGAATTTAGGGAGCTAACCTGGTAGAAGTTGATTCTGTTTTTTCTCCTATCTCAACTTGCTAAACAGGCTCATTGTGAAGGCAAACAAATGTGGGAACTGGGAGAACTGACCACGTCACCAGCAGTACAGATTTGATGGGGTGTATCATAACTGTGCGCTATCGTTGCTCATGTGAGCACCACATTCAGCTGAATGCAAATCCCTCCTGTGACACCTTGCATAGAAAGAAACTACTCCTGGTTTAATATAATGGATTATATATGTTTTAAAAGATATTATCACCCCAGAAACAAGAAAAGCAGCAGAAGGAAGCAGGTAAGAGGTAATTCACCAACATAAAAAGAAGTGGCAGGCTGTGGCTGGCCTTTTTATGTCTGCATCTGCTCAGCTCTGCCGAACACAGGGAGATCAACACAGGGTTTTGGGGAGTGAAGGGAAAAGAAGATAAGATCTGGCCTAGGAAAGAGATTTTAAAAATGCAGGTGAACCAAAATACTGTCCATACTGTCACTCTCTTAATTTCTGTAAAAGAGATGCATAATCAAAATGATACTCTATGCCCTGCTCTTAGAATCTGGATGAAGGCAAGAAGAAAACACACACACACAAAAAGCAATCACTAATGTAAAAAAGATAGGATGAAGAGTGACGGTGACAGTGAAGAATAACTCTTAGCACTGAAATCTGTAGCAGGTATAATTTACCTGTGCTATCCACTTCATAGCTGGTTGAGGCGATGGCAACTTGGTAACAAAGATGGCCACGGTGTGAGATAGTGTGTAAATTTTCTCAACATTTTGGCCTCTTTTCCCACCCTGTTTTCACTGAGTACTGCATGTCTGTAGCTCCCCTACCAGCAATTTCAAGCCCATGAGGCCTGTATGAGCCCACTCAGCCTCCAGTGGAGGTCTGCCAGGAAAAGGCAACTACCATCCTAGGAGCACAGGATTGGGGAGAATATTTTAAGGATCTTAGTAAGACCTGCAATGCACAGAACACAGCTCACCCATGTTCAAGTTAAGATTCTTTCAAAACAGGAAAGTCACCAACATGAGATAAGGGGTCTCCATTAAAAATAATTTGAGAGAACTTGCCTGGTTTGGTCTAACAAAGTAAAGACTGAGATGGAAAAGAGAATATGCACTTATATGCTTATATAAAGATTATACATATCTATAAATATGTCAGAGAGCAAGCACTAGAAAAATCAAAGCACTGCATAAGCCAAAGAATATTGTTGGACCAAAGAAATCAAGGTAACAACAGTACACTAAATGCAGCTGCAAACTAAAAGGATGATAACTGTTAGAAGACAAAGGAGGAGAACAGACTTCCAACAGGTCAAAAAAAAAAAAAAAAAGCATATCTACTTCTAGAATAGAGCTTGGCTAGTTTCTAAAAGGGCTTATAAACTTGTCTCATTTCATTTGTGGTGCACATACTAAAGAAACCTGCTTCCTGTCAGGAGCTTAAACTGTCTCTGCAGTCATCAATGACTTTTTTTCGGCCTCCTAGAAGCATAAGAATTTCATTGAAAATCTGAATTTCTTTAGAAAAGTTTGTTGGCTTGGAAGTTGTTAAAACAAGCTATAAAATTCCAAATAACAGTCTTTATAGGCATTCCCAGATCATTTCAAGACAGAAATATTAGTAAATTAAAAGACCAAGGTCCTAACTTTATTTTCAATGTAACAACCTCACCAGCCTCAGGGGAGTTACTTGATACCAGACCTCAGTCTTCTCAAACCTTTAGGCAGAAGAGGACTTCACTGCTCTCCCAAACTGCTGTTACAACAGCAAGGCCAGGTTCAAAGGCAGCCAGATGGATGAATGAAGGTGGAAGAAACAATCCGAGAAAGCAACAAGGTTTGAGGAAGGGGCTTCCCAGGAGACAAAAAGGCTCAAAGGAGGCAGGCAGTGAGGTTCAAAGGGCTGCAGTTTGCTTTTCCCTTCCTTTCCCATCCCAATAAACTGCTGCTATATTGGGGTTCACATGACTGAGTGCTTAGACAGATTTGCTCTGGCATGTGCACTAAGAGATTGCACAACTTCAGATAAAATGCAGGAATCTTTTTAAAAGATAATATAAATTGATCTGCCATGGAGTTAAAGGTAATATAAAGCCTTTCTGAAATGCAACTAAAGAAAAGTGTAACAGAATCTGTTTGGTTAGATGCATATTGTAGGAGATGAAAGCCATAACTCATAAATGACAGACAAACTTGGCTTATTCTTCTGTAATTACCTTTCCCAAATTTGCTGAAAACTATCAAAAGCCTCATCAGAGATGCTATATATGTAGAAATATTCACCAGAATATGCATTTGTACATATTCTGTACAAATATGTACCTGAATACCTGAATAGGTATTCTGTTTTTTTCCATAAGTTGTTTCCATAATTTTATTTTGAAATGATATATACATCTTCGGTATTTGCATAAATACAAGAAATATTGTTCATTGTCACCGAGAACTGTTACTCAAGAATCATCCCTACTTCCTGATGTTCTCTCTCTATATATACCTATATAGATGAAATGCTGGAACATATTTTTAAATACACATTAAATATCAACTCTAACATTATCTGATTTAGCCACTTGCCCTATTAGCTCCTGTGAGTCCAGAATCAGCTGCCAAAGGCAGGAACATTCAGTTGACTCTATTTGTTGAACCAGATGAAATAGCTCTAATTTTTGAGATAAGATCACTAGTACAACGTGGCAGCTTTCTACTTTACTTAGCCATGTTTGATCAGTTAACTACTTTCTAATGAAAGTCTTGAAATTTTGCTCTTTTTAATTGTGCCCTTGCAGCAAATCTATAGTTCTCACAGAAGCCTTCACTGGATATATCGTTCTTTCACAGCCTGCACATAGTTAATCAAAGTTATTATTAAAAAGGATTGGAACACTGTGGAAGGTGTGGACATCAAACTCATCACCTGTAGTGTGGTGAATGGTATTGTATTTTTGTGTCAAAAAGCTTCTCTTTCCCTCAAATTTAATCATACAGAGAAGAAAAAAACTGTAAACTCTACCTGTTGTCTATAAATATCTTTCTTCGCATGAGAGTATTCACAAAATAAAGATGAAATCCATCCTGACTGAAATTATTTTTTGCTTAAACTGCAAACAAAATTATTTTATATCAAAACAGCTCGGTTGATGTGATATGCCCATAAGCCCAAGTGGGGTAACAACATTAGATTTACCTGATAAACCATAATGCCATGAACACAAAGTAGCTTTTATGCAATAGCTTATCCTCTCTGCACAGGTAGTGACAGACCTGCCCGCCCTTTCAGAGTTTATCTGTTTTCATCTCTTTGATCTTTAACTAATGTCAGGCTGTCATACAATGAGTCATGTTTTATTGGTATTTTTACTCTTACAGAAAGCTTGCTTATATTTCTAAACCAAATGCATTTCCACAAAACTCTACATCTAATTAACACAGTATGTCCAACAGAATGTCATGCTGCCTGAAAAGAGAATATAAAAAGAAGCTGTAATAAAAACAGGCTTTCAGAGGATGTCTCCTCCTAAATTCATTCAGTCTCTTGAAATTTTCTGAGAAATGATTCCATCCAGTGGATCAGTGGAGCAGATGTATTTTTTTAAAAAGACAATAAACACAAAGAACAGTTAATTTCTAACTTCCGTGATACTTTTATTAGGAAATAGCTGTAAAAGTACATTCAATGTGTTGCCCTTCCTCAATTGTAACTTTTTGGCTCTGTCTTCAAATGTGGAAGTATTGGATCTCTGGCTTGTGTCAATCACAATTTGTTGAAGTAAATGAAAAAAAATGTGTAAAATCAAGAAAGGAAGCAGTATGAAGGAGGCAGATCTAGATAATAATGATGAGTTTCCTCCTGACTTTCTTAAATATGTTAAATTACCAGTTTGAGCCCTTGCAATGCTGTGGGTGCTCATCCATGCCATGGATTGGCACGCGACATGTACCATTATGATGGCCGAGAACAGCAGCCCTTGAGTGAGGAGGCAGCCTTGGCTACGGTCAGGGGATGTTCAAAGATCTTTTCTGACGGCCACACCATGTATCACCTCAGATCTCTGCTCAAATTTCTGGGCCATACAGTTGTACCATCCAAAAAAGCTTTGAAATATCTTACCTTTTCACATTCAGAATTTCCCAAGTCAGTAATGTGTTATATTACAAGATGTGTCTATTTAAAACAAAATTATTTTCACTTCCCAAAATTTTGCTTTTCAAAATCATGTTATATGATCATTTAGAATTATTTTGGAATCTTTAGTAAGCTATATATTGTTCTTTACTATATGAAGTATTAGAGTATTAGAGTAGCAGTATTTATTGCTTATTGAATATTCTTTATCTTAACAAGTAAACTGCTACATTCTGTCTTAGACTGATGTGCTATTTCATAAAACAGAGTTGTATCTTCAAGCATATTCTCCTTGCAGAATACTATTTATTGGCCATGGTTGGAGACAAGATACAGAACTTTAATCTCACCCAATATGAACATTCTTCTAACACGTACTCTGCAGAATTTAAAACAAGAAATGAAAATAGGAGATCTAATGCATCTTTTCCTTCCATATGGACATTCTCTACCTTCTTCCAGGCAATGATTTTAAAACTATCATCTTTGCTGTTTACTACTTAGTCTTTCAGAAAGTAGTAAAAAAATAGCTGCACCCAAATAGGAAGTTTGTAAAGAGTTACCTCTTCTCATGACAATCCAATTTCTCTCATAATTATTGAACTAAAATAATCTCATTGTTCTTCAGGATTTATTTAGTAAAGTGATTCACTTTCTGATAAGAATCATGCTTTTTAGGTAGAAGAAATGGAGTGAAGGACATTAGCATTCTAAAAGCATTCTAGCTCATCAATTTAATGCTGATAGTCACCAACAAATAAGCATATCCTCTTTACGGGGTTTATATGTTTCTTTTTTTCTACAGAGTGAGTTTTTTTAAAAAAATTGCTTGTCAATAATGATGATAATTGTCTCTCTCCTCAGAAATTACTAAGTTTTTCTCCTAAGATTCGATCAAGTTTTGTCTATGGTGTTTTGCTATCAGCAAACAAAAAGTTACAAAATTAGAATCAAAGTAGAGATATGTTGCTAGTAAAATATTCTTCCAGTTCATATTGTGAGTTTTTCTGTTTACCACAATATGAGGAGCTAAATTTTGAACAGCTAGTAGCAGCTGAAAATGAGCAGGGAAAATCGCTGTGACAATTTGTTGCAAACCACAGACTGAGAAGGAGGAACAATCACACAGAACTTTAAAATGACATGACCTAAAAAGCCAGATTTTGAACACTGGAAAAACAATAACTTCACATATTCTGCTTAAAGCATGCATGTGAAAAAATATGTTGATCAGAAAAATTTCAATGGAAATTAAAAATACATAAAACACTTGGCAAATAAGCAATATAATTACATTGGAAGTACACTGACAAGTAGAACTTAGACATGAATTACGTCTGTTTTCTTGGTATTTGAGCTTTAAAATCCCAGTAAGGCTGCCTATCAGCAGGGACAACAGCTGCTCTTTATATTTTATTGTTTCCTTTAAAATAAGAATTTTTATTGAATGTACATGCTTTGGTCTATGTCATAACAATTAAATTTAAAAGGCCTTTTCAATAGAGTTACATATTTGAAGAAACCTTCCATAAATACTTAAAAATTCTGGGTAAAATCACTTAAAACACAAAGCCATGC